>JAWQFJ010035575.1:67500-97500 GCA_034096865.1 Theodoxus fluviatilis
AGGAGCATGAGGATGAAGAAAAGCAGGAGGAGAATCAGGGGGAGGAGCAGGGAAAGAAGCAGGAGGAAGAAGAACAATAGGAGAAGCAAGAGGAGGAGCAGTAGGAGGAAGAACAAAAGGAGGAACAAGAGGAGGAGCAGTAGGGGGTAAGCAATTGAATTGAAGCACAGGTGATCTTAGTAGAGAAGGGGCAGATGAAGCTGCTGGAATAGAGGTAGCCTGAGCGAGGATTATACCTTGACGCCACCGTACTAAAGGGAGTAGTAATAGACACAATACTTTCTGCAAATAAGTTGACCAGGAGTCTGCCATTTGAATTGCCTTTCCCTACATCATGAGCACAATGACGTTTGATCAGTTCTCGTCCACACTGAAGCTCTTCTGTGAGTGTCATGGCGGAAGTCAACCGAGGTTCCCAATAATGGAGCAAGAGCGTCAGTAGCGCTCTGCGATTGGGAGTTGTTTATGTTGAGCAGACAGCGTCAGTTTGTCAAGTGTGGTATTGCCTCGTGTAATGCAGCTTTTTTACTAACACGAACACTGAGGTCACCAAACAATCATTTGTTATATTTAGGACCAGAACTGATGATATCGTAGTTTTATTCTTAAAAGCTATTTCCGATTTTAAATCGCAACAGTTCGTCATGGGAGCATGAGCAAACGCTGAGGTCAAGTGGCGCTGTGTGGCCGAGTGGGTGGCGCGCTTGACCTGCAGTCCAGTGCGGCTGGTGGACGCGGCGTTGGACGCCGCGCGGCTCTCAGAGTTGCCTCCTCTTTACGCAAGTTGCCAAGGTCACCGCTCTTAGACTCCTACATTCCAATAGTTCAGGAGATCATCGTTCTGCCATTCGACTATGCTGGACACCTGGATAATCCATCCCTTTCCTGAATTTAATTTAAATATATCGGCTTTTCCCTCTTATGACTGAACAATGGACTCTTAAAAGTATATTTGGGCTGGCTCTCATATATGTTAATTGAGTGGCAACATTTATTATTTCTTGAGCTTTATATCTTTTCATCAGAATATATATTCTTGAGATTTTCTCCTCTAACTTAGTTGGTGACTTCGTGCCGTCCTGCAGTTTGTCACACGGCGAATTTGAGGAGCTGGCGAATTAGGACCTTTAACCTCCTGGTGATGAGGTAGGACGCAACGAGTAAACGGTTGTGCATGGTTAGAGAAGTGAACATCGTGCAAAGCAACCGTCTAGGGTAAATAGAGCTCACAGCGAGCACGGACTAATGGAGTTACTAGGAAGTGAGAGGGTTGAGTCCATGCAAAGTACTCGCAGAGGGCTGGGGGGAGTTTTGATAGGAGGGTAGGAAGGAGGAAATCGAGAGAGACAGAGGTGGAAAGCCTAGAGTGTGAACAGCTATGCTCGTTGGTGTCGGTAAAACCTGCTCTTTCTGTTCTTGAGAGGTTGGTGACACTGTAACACCCACAGTGGGGACGTGTCTAATAATAATAATAATAATAATATGTTTATTTATAAGGCGCACTTCCTCCACACAGTCAAAAAAGTGCATAGTGGAGCTCTAGGCGCACACACACACAAAAGTCCCGACCAACGTTAGGTCTGTTCCTGCTGTCGTGTCGATAGAGGGGGGGAAACGCCGTTAGTGAGAGGGCGGATAGGTGGGTTGGTATCGAGGAACCTTTTCTCTCTGCTTTTGAGAGGCTGGTGGCGCTGTGTGACCCACAGTGGGGACGTGTCTGGATGACAGTCCCGACCAACGTTAGGTCTGTTATCTGCTGTCGTGTCGATAGAGACCGATTGGGGACGAGATTCTAAGTAACCTTCTCTCTCTGCGTTTGAGAGGTTGGTGACGCGGTGTGAACCACCGCGGGGCTTTGTCGGGAAGAGAGTCCAGCCTAAGAGAGTTTGGAGTAAGTCTGCTGTTGTGTCCATCGAACGAGCCACCCGAGTTAAGTACGAAATTGGTTTTTTCCATTGAAATAGAGTGAATAGTGTGAATTAACTCCTTCTTGGTGTAGTTGAAACCATTTTTGATTTGTGCGGTGAGGAAAATTGTTCATTAGAATTTGATATTGTGAACACTGGCAGGGGAATTTCAGTTCCGTTTTGGTCTTGCATTGTTCCGTTATATTGTTTGCTCGTTGACTGTTATTGATTGTGCATTGTTGGTTTATTGACTGTTGAGAATTGAGGGAGATTGCTGATTAGTAGTTGTTCGAATCCCTTTTCGTTAAAGTCGGTTCTCATTTGGAAACTTCATTTTTTTACTGTTTGAGTTAGTGTTATTGACTTCGAAGGATCGTTTTGTCTGTATGACAAGTGATTTGTTGCTGGTGTGGCGCGGGTCACGCTAGTGATTTGTATTTATTGTGTTCTTTGATTGGGAGTTTTCCCAGTGCATGCTAGGGATTTGTTGGCGGTGTGGCGCGGGTCATGCTATTGATTTGTAATTGTTGTGGTCCTTGATTGGGATTTTCCCAGTGCATGCCAGTGATTTGCCTGTCTGATTTGTGCATTTAGTTTACAGTGGAGTGGTGAGCATGTTGGATTAGTGATTGAGCTTGTTTATTCATCTTTTCGGATTGGGTGATGGCTTTGGCTTGATATTGTCTGCATGTGATTCATTTGACGGTCAGACGGGCTCAGTGATTGTGCAGTGGCCTGCGGGGTTTTGTGTGGTAATAATTTGACTGTATAATAAACTGAAATTGTTCTTTTATTTTCTTGTATTGACTGGTACTTTTGATTGGATGGTTATTTCTCTATCGGAAACAGTCCGAGTAGAAAGGGACCCGCGACACATTTATATGGAATAACAGGCGTGTAAATGTTGCGTGACAAATTTCAAATACTTTAGTTTAACCCCTGGACACAATCAATATGGTAGCTCTGTCCCCTAACACTTCCAATCCATTGGATTGCATGCACACACACACACTTACACACACACACATACACACACACATACACACACTAACACACATACACACACACACACACTCACACACACACACATACACACACACACTCACACATACACACACACACACACATACACACACATACACACACATACACACACATACACACACACATACACACACACATACACACACACATACACACACACATACACACACACACACACTCACACACACACGACAGAGGAGCGTACATCCTGCACCCCCACTCCAGCCCGAAGGATAACAAATGCATGGGATGGCGCACAGCGTCTTCTGAAGAGGGGGCGAAACAGGGATAGCGGCACCAATAAGGGGAAGGAAGAGAGGTGGAAGAGGAAGACCCAGGGAGAGAGGCAGCCGGAAGGAGGAAGGCAGCTCGGAGCCACTTATTCACCTTGACCGCTGTATCTGGTTGAGCTCCTCAAGACTTATAAGCCTGTGAGGGATCTCAGATTTTCGGCGCAGTCATTACTCCATGTGCCACGCTACAACACCAAGAGATCTGGAGAAAGAGCATTCTCGTATGCTGGACCGAAACTCTGGAACGATATCCCAGACAGACTGAGGAAGTCTCCTTCAATACAGACTTTCAAGTCACAGCTAAAAACTCTTTTATTCAAAGGGTGAACGTGTTGAGTGCCTTGAGCATGCCTTTGAGTGTGAGATTGGCGCTATATAAGAGCCAAAATACACACATACATACTTGACCGGTGTCGACGGAACCCAGGTAGATGCTGGATGCATCTTTGCTTTTCAATGCTGTAATTTGATCTTCAGTCACACACCACCAGTGCAAGTCGAAGGCTTGACTTTTCCAGCGTCTGACCAAATTAAGTTCAAGATAAGGTCAACCCTCCCAAATATGACTGGAGAGCAATAACATTTACGATACAATAGTTGCAGCTAAATTGCGTGGAAAAAGAAATAATAGAACAAACTGTCAAATTTTAGGAGCAGGAAAGCAAGCTTCAAAGTTAAATATTGGATTGTAGTTAATAATGCCAACGATTTGTGTGATGTGAATTTGCCAAATGTATCCATCTCTATGCTGACAACGACTTCACGAAAGTATTACTATACATATGAAAGTTACTGTGGTTATTTGTCATCGTCTTATTAAACGGAGTAACTCCCATAACCTTCCAGAGATATCATATCCCCGAACTACTTCTTTTTATAGCCAAGTCATCTTTTCCAAAGTAGATGGATGCTTTTGGAAAACTTGGCAGAATGTGCCATTCTTGGCTACCATACATGTTCAGTTTTCACACATCTGAGAGGCCTACACCTAACTTTTATCAGTTTGCCCGAATGATGTCACAGTGTGAGCGGCCACCAAATCAGCAGTATCTTTGTACTTTTTAGAAATATACGACCTTTTCTGATTAACGTTATCAAAGTATGAACACTGTAGAACCAGTATTGAAGGAGCTATGTCCATTTGAAGATATCGGCAACTCTGAGAAAACGGCTTCACCAGTTTTGTTACACACGTAAATCAAAGCCATAAGGCAAGATGAAACGGATATTCATGTAATTCAACATAGGTTGCACACACATTACTCGAGGACATGAAAAAGTGATATCCATGGCGTGTATTTCCGCACAAACATGCAGATGACCCAGACTGAAACCCTTCTCGTCATTTTGCGTACAGCGCCGAATCGCCTGGCGCTAGTTTGGACTGGCTTCATGCTGGCTGGTAACAAATACTTTGCAACATAACGTTGTTTATGCTTGGTTTTGGGAACGCGTGACAGCAAAATATATCTTACCTGTACAAGACGAAAATGATGACAGCGCCGATGATGACAACGGGAATTATCGTAGCAAGAACGATGCTCAAAATGGACACTGCAAATACAGTGTTGTCAATAGTAATGTTCTTAAACAAATGTTGGTCAGCCACGACATCAACGGCTTCAGTACAGATAACGTAGCACTGTCCAGAACGGTGAAATGGCGTAAATGCAAAGGGCGCCTCACATATCATCACAATTATTTTTCGAAGGGTGGAGAGTACACATATTTTTTTCCACGGTGCCAAATTTATCCAATCGGTAACAATTTCTCGACGAATGGCATTTTCAAAACAAGGCCCCAGTTGCATATCATCGTCCTCTGCTTTTCATTATAACCAAAGACGCTATGTAGAAAGACGTGGAACTTCGCATGAAGCTGCGAGGATGGGTGGTACCTTTCCTTAGCGGGGAGGTGGGGGGAGGGGGTGGGGGGTTAATTGGGGGTCAGTGGGGTTGCACGGCAATTACGGCTGATGGATAGAGGCACGGCGGCGTCTTTGGCAGCGTGATTTCTTGCTCACATGCTCGCTACAAACATGATTGTGCGGGAAAACATGTTTTTAATTCCCCGCAGACGCGGAAAGGTAAGCTGAACACACATTTTTATCTCCGTTTAGATCACAAAGGAAAATGTCCTAGTCCTTTTCGCATCATGCCTCGCACTGCAATGGACGGAAACGATATATTTGTATCACATATTCGATAGTTCAGATGTCATGAAATTACGGCTTTGGTAATCTGTATCCTTTCTCCACACATAAAAGCGTGATTAGTGAGCTACGCACGTAGTGGCCACGTATGACCCATTTAAATATCAGGTTATTGGGAACGTTCTGGCGGTTTCTAGAACTTTCTATGTGTGACTTTTCTGGAACATTCTAGAAAGTTTTTTCTGCATGTATATAAAGGGTGGGTCATTGTGCACATTGTATCATAATTTCGTCAATTATCGTCAACTGCACAGGTTGCTAAGATGGACTTGTCAAAACCCTATATTCGTGGCCTCCTACTATACAACTTCAAGGCGGGCCTGAGTGCAGCCGAACCAAGTCGGCGCATTAACGGTGCATTTGGCCAGGGCACGGTGTCTGAACGCAACGCCCAGATTTGGTTCGCTCGCTTCCGCTCAGGCGAGACCAACCTCGAGGACCAACCCCGCTCGGGCCGCCCAGCCAAGGTCGACAATGACCTTCTGCGCCACCTGGTGGAGGCAAATCCCCGCCAAACCACACGTGAACTGACAGTACTGCTGGGGGTCGACAACAGCGTGGTCTATGACCACCTTCGTGCTATGAGCAAGGTGTACAAACCAACAGCTTGACAGACTCGTCGCCAGAGTCCAACAACTGCGCCGGAGGCCCGGCCCGGTGAGATTTCTGCACGACAACGCCCGTCCCCCCACTGCAAGGGTGACGCGCCAGAAGCTGCTGGAGCTCGGCTGGGAGGTGCTGTCTCACCCACCATATTCACCAAACCTTGCTCTGTCCCACTGCCATCTTTTCCTCTCGCTCAGCAATGCCCTCCCGACGAGCGCGTCAAGGATGAGGACGACCTGAATCAGTGGCTGACCAACTTCTTCGAGTCGAAGCCAGCGCAGTTCTACAAGGACGGCATTGCTGAACAGCCCTTTCGATGGCGCAAAGTCATCACTAGTGACAGTCATTAAGTCATTGATTAGACATGTGTCGTTTTTTTCAAAAACTCGGTCGGATGGGAAAAGTTCTATAATCCGCCAGAACTTTCTCAACAACCAGATACAAGGGACACAACTCTTCGGCATCCTTGCTTTCGTATATGAAGGCAATTATTGAGTTCAATGAGTTTTTCTGTAACGCCTTTGATAAAATTGAGGGGCTGTATGTTTGGTGATGAAACGGAAGAATTTTCGGTTTGTAAAGATTTCCATTCCATTGAGAAAACTATTACAAAAACAAGATACACGAGCGTGAACCAAACAAATAGGTTCAGGGCTTCCGTTCGCAGCTATTTCACTACACAGGCGTCTAAATCCCATGCAAAATAGGGCGCTGATTAGTTGTGAGACATTGCGCGTTTCGTGCGGTTTTGTGTGAATTGGCTACTTATATATAGCGGACCCACAGTATCCTTGCGCGTTGCATTTAGATACAGACCTTTTTTATGCCTCCTCACGCGTGGCAAGGTTTATTGAAGACACGACATTTCCTTGTGTCCGCCCAATATAAATACGTACTATTGTTCATGTCCTTTGGACACTCCCTTGGTCATTTCCTCGAACAGCCAATCAGATGGGTTCCTGCCTGTGATTTTGTGGTAAAAGAAGTGTCCAACAATTTAAAAAAACGGCCTCGCCACCTTTCATTCGATTTTTCTGTGGCTTCTGTTACTTCATCTGGCAGTTGTAGGATGTCCTAACACCAACTATGAATTTATTGTACAGTTCTTCATCCCTTTATCTTTCAAATGTGTGCCGTTTATTGTGAAAACCCTGTTTTCGTCACAAGTATTGCAGCTGACTCGATCGAGTCCGAATACAACACCAATCCCCTGCTGAATGTCCGGGCGCAAAGCGAAGCTAACAAGAAGGGCAAAGCCCATACGACTCACATGCTTGACCTTGACCTTTACATGACATTGACCTTCAGGTGACCTTCAAGGTCAAAGAACTAAACCTAGCAATGACATCATACACTAAAAACTGCATTACACATTTTTCCTACCAAAATACACGTGACCTTGACCCAAGGTCAAGGTCATCCAGGGTCATGCAACACAAAGCTGTTAATTCAAGACAAAGGAAGCACAATGGTGCTTATTGGCACTTTCTACCATGAGATATGGTCACTTTTAGTGGTTCACTACCCCATTTTGGTCACATTTCATAAGGGTCACAGTGACCTTGACCTTGATGATATGTGATTCAATGTGTCTCTTGATGAAATTATAACATGTGCCCCACATAATTGTTACGTTTGAAACAGTTATCTTCCATAGTTCAGGGTCAAGGTCACTTCAAAATATGTATACAATCCAACTTTAAAGAGCTCTTGTGACCTTGAGCTTGACGCAAGGTCAAGTCATGCCAAATTGGGTGTTGATAGATTTAATAGTGTCTGAGAAAAATCCAACGTTAAAGTTTGTACGGACTCCCAGACGCCCGGACGCCCGGACGGACGAAACGGGTGAGTACTTAGACTCACTTTTGCTTCGCATGTGAGTCAATAACGGATCAAGGATGTGAATCCACACCAAAGCGGTTTGTTCTCGTTCTGTTTGTGGGGAACCGGTTGGTTGGGGTCTTGTAAATTGAAAACAAAGTATCACAGTACCACTATGGGCACAATGTTACGGGGGAAGTAGGAAATAAATTATATCCTTCAACACACTCATTTTAGTGTAATACACGTGGCTTATGGAGTAATGATGTCGACTATTGCGCGGCAGACCTGGTTTTATTTCAATCTCAGCCCAATTCTCATTCGATATTTTATCTGTCGTAAAAAAAACTTCGTGTGCTTTCAGTAAAATTTGCAATGTGTGAGAAGGTCCATATGATTTATTCCTCAGAAAAACGTATTCTCTTACAAAGTGCGAGCTTGATGAACTTTAGGGTCCAAAATTTTCAAGGCACTGAATTTCTCAACAGTCAATCTGCAAAAACCACACCGGAAAAGAAAAAGTGCGCACAACTTTGCTATATGATGGTACAATCAAAGATGTCTTTGACATCATCTTGTTGAGTGGCGCGCAGTTATTTTAGACAACCAACCTTTGTCCGGCTTCACTCCGGATTTCATCGCTATCTTTCACGATGGATGATTGACATGATCCGCCATAGGCAACACTTAACAAGAAGGGCAAAGCCCATACGACTCACATGCTTGACCTTGACCTGTATATAACCTTGACCTTCAGGTGACCTTCAAGGTCAAGGTCAAGGTCAAACAACTAAACCTACCAATGACATCATACACTAAGAAATGCTTTACGCATTTTTCCTACCAAAATACACGTGACCTTGACCCAAGGTCAAGGTCATCCAAGGTCATGCAACACAAAGCTGTTAATTCAAGACATAGGAAGCACAATGGTGCTTATTGGCACTTTCTACCATGAGATATGGTCACTTTTAGTGGTTCACTACCCCATTTTGGTCACATTTCATAAGTCAAAGTGACCTTGACTTTGATGATATTTGACCAAATGAGTCTCATGATAAAAGTATAACATGTTTCCCACATAATTATTAAGTTCAAAACAGTTATCTTCCATAGTTCAGGGTCAAGATCACTTCAAAATATGTATACAATCCAACTTTGAAGAGCTCCTGTGACCTTGACCTTGAAGCAAGGTCAACCAAACTGGTATCAAAAGATAGGGATTACTTTGCCCTATATACCATATATAGGTCAGGTATCCAATCTCAAAAACTTCAGAGAAAATTGAGAAAATGTGAAAAATGACGGTTTTTTAGACAACATTTATGGCCCCTGCGACCTTGACCTTGAAGCAAAGACAAGTCACTATGTGTGTTTTTTGAGGCCTTGTCATCATACACCATCATGCCACATTTGGTATTGATAGACTTAATAGTCTCCGAGAAAAATCCAACGTTAAAGTTTTCGGACGCCCGGACGCCCGGACGCCCGGACGCCCGGATGGACGAAAAGGGTGAGTACATAGACTCACTTTTGCTTCGCATGTGAGTCAAAAACTGAACCTGAAAATGAATATTTGACAGCGATCGGGGTGGGGAAGTGGGATGAGTGAGGACGGAAATAGATGAACGGCAGGTGGAGAAAGGGGATGTGCTGGTGATACTGAGGTGGTACTTAAATTTGTGAGCTTTCTCGTGATAAACTACGAATCATTTGCTTTATTCCTCGCAATGTGTGTATGTTTATTCGTGCGTGTGCGCGCGCGGGTGTGTATGTGTGTGTGTGTGTGTGTGTGTGTGTGTGTGTGTGTGTGCGCTTATATGTGTATATCATTTGATGACATCAGGCCATGCATTCACCGACAAAGACCCTGGGTTCAAAATAATTCCTAACACAGTATCACTTTTTACGCAACCGTACATTGCACTCAAGAACAACAGAAAGATGTATTTATATCGATTTGCATGCAGGCTTCTATGTCAAATTGTTTCATTGATGCATGATTTGCCTTTATCGTTATGTTTTGTATATGTACTGCCAGGTAGTTCCGGGAGAAGGCCAGCAAAAGTTATGAATAGAGCTGGTACATGTATATCGATGTTTTCAATGCAATTCCTTATATCATAACGAGGACACAGCCAGTGCGATTCGACCAGCACCTGGACCTGCTGTAGGCATTCATAGTCGTGCGTACATTGTACTGGAAAAAGCCATTCGGTGATATACGCAGATGATAGTCAAATCAGTTTGCAGTTTTTGACGAAACATTACTGGACCAAATTGGTTCACATTGTGTGATGTGTGATTGAGACTGCAAAGGTAGGCCTATTGTGTGAAACTATCACGCCCATGTTATACCTAAATTTATGTTGGGAGACATATCAGCCAAACTAGAGGATATATTGAAGTTAACTCATGGTGTGAATGGTTTCCTGATGCAAACATTTGTTCCTTAAAATTGATATCGCTCGTATTTTTCTTGCACACGGTTTTACGCTTTGCCTTTGCCACGATGCTATAAGACTTTGCATTGCTCGTGCCATGCCTTATTGTCCGACCTTTTGAACCACAGACACTCCAGTCTAAAAATAGACCTAGAGTGTATACTTTTCTTTAAGTGAGATTACAAGACAACCATGCATTCGCTTTCGATCAGCCTGGACTAAAACTTCCTTGTTGTCGCGTGTGTCTCTCGCTTCACACCTTTTTTAAGTTCGTCCTCGCATTTTTCCCCCTTTCGGCCGCAAACTGGTCCGCGATGATCCAGAGGGTAAAGAACACCAGGCCAGTAAATCTCTCTCAACTGTTCCAGTTTTCGGTCGACGGTGGACATTCTAAAGGCTAGCTGAAGAAGCAAAACGAAGTTAACATACAGTTTAGTCATTAGATCATGTCACTTCTCCACGCTCTCCACGTAACAAAAGACATTGCACTGAAAAATGTGATTATGTGCATGCAGCTGCGAGGCTGGGGTGTTTAAAACTATATTTCCTTAGCGTTTAATTTGCGAATAATTTATTATTGATAGAAAGAGGCGCCACGGCGTGTTTTGCAGCGCGATTTCATGCGTAAACGCCCACTGCAAACACCATTCTGCTTGAAATGCATGTTTGGGGTTCCACAAATACGCAGAGCGGGAAGTTGAACTCCTTCGTGTCTTCGTTTAGAAAATGTCCCGGTGCTCGTTCGCCAAATGCATATGTACACTGTGATAGACGGGAACGAAAAGTAAATCACATACATTTTATAATTTTCAGATGTCATGAAAGTACATTATTGGTGATCTGTGTCCAACACTTCACAAATTATTGAGCGTGTGCATACTGAGCTACGCTCCAATAGGTCACGTGGATCAGCATAACAATTTCAACGGCCGCAACTCTTCTGCATCCTCGCTTTAGTGCATGAAAGCTATAAAAGAGTGTCATATCTTCCATGTAATGTCTTTGACTTAATATATTGTCTGGTTCACACATATACACACACATGCGCACACGCACACACACGCACGCACACAAACACACACATACACACACACACACACACACACATGCCTTTAATCTCTCTTTCTCCCCTCAGTCGCCAGTTTATCCATTTGTCTGTCTGTCGGTCTTACAATGACAATACTGTGCTGCATTATAAAACATTGCCTACATTTAAAGCTCTTTTTTTCAAATTCTCATAACTGTGGGGTCTAGTCTTCAGTAGCTTATAACTTTGTCACAATTTTGTCTCTTGTAAAGCTTTTTGCACCATTGGAAAGAGAAGTGTCTTCATTTTACGACCATACTTATATTTTAGAATTTCCAAAAGGCAACATTTGTCTTCTTTTGTGGTGGAGGGTCACATTTGAACTAAAGCAACAACATGGAAAGTGACACAATGCTACTTCCTCTCTCCTCACCTACCTCGAAGTCTATGGATTCCGTCATTGCTGTTGACCATATTTCGAAGGTAATTTCTCTGTCCCCGTTGCTGCCCATCGTGATGGTGCCAGATACACCTGAAGATGAACAGAGTAAAGTAACCAAACACCACAAACATCGGCACTGCCCAGCAAAGCGAGAAACACTCTTCAGAAGAGGTGGTGATGTGGAGAGAAGCTACAACGTGTGCTTGAATGAATGCACTTTTTGGTAAGCGTTATGTGTGTGAGTGAGTGGGTGTGCGCGCGCGCGAGCATGTGTATGATATAATTCTCGTATATACGGATTAAGGGGTTGTGGCGGATGAGTAATCACACGTGCACACAATGATTTATTGTAACATTCACAGACAGAAAGTTAAGAGACTGCGTGCCGACACTGATGTTCAAAAGGAGGAGGAGGACGAGTCGGAATTACATGACATAATGATGCGGTGTGCGAAATGGCCATGCAGCCAAGGAAGAGGATGTGCTGTCACCTGTTGGCACCTGCAGCATCAAGTCTGGTGCAGCAAGTAACATTCCTTTCAACAAAAACTCTTTTTTTCTCCAGTTTTCCCACATCAAAGTTTTCATCCATCTTATACAACGATGGGCAATACAAGTGCACGAATGGATGGATGGATGATGTTTTACTGCCTATCAGCCTTGTAGGCTATTTAAGGCCATTAATCACGAAAATCACTAGAACAGTTTAGAGTAAGCCTCTTACGAGTCGCGTAGGGAGGCGCGGTGGGTCAATTCTTACCCCTAACCAACAGGGGGATACTAGTGGACTAGAATGATACAAGGGCTGATAGGCCGTAAAACTGTATAAGTCATTCCTGGAAATCTTTTTTGCTTGGGGTCGTTACTAACTGCATTGTAGTTCACTAGAGACTTCGCCTACAGGCGAAAGCGTCTCTAGCCCAGTTGACATCACGTGATGAAAGGTTTTCGTCCAAAATGTGCATGAGGAGGTCACACGAGAGGCTTGTGGGATAGCCGACCTGCTCCCTGACACACGCCGTTAAAGTAGTTCCAAGACTATTTCGCACAAAACTCTTACCTTACTCTTGATGAGGCAATAAACAAGCATTTATTCGATAAAATAACATGTTTGTGTTGAAATGGAAACAATTTTGACATCTGAATGATTTATGTAAAAAGTGGAGAAAACAATAGTATCAGAACGAACTATGTTGGCCCAATGCTCTAATGTGAAAGGTTCGAGTCTACTACGCATTCATTGCAAACTGTGCCAGGGTCAATACTGACTCGGGTTCACGGAATGTCCTAACTGAGCCACTGGACTACAAAGGCCAAGCAGCCGAGAGGTTGCAACCGACGAAGGGAAATGGGTCATTCTACTGAAAGGGAGTCCAGCGAGGTTTGTCCTGATCTAGGTTTCGCTATCAACACATTAGTGAATAGAAATGCGTTCCATATATGGATTGACACAGCACATACATAGCTTGAAAACCACGAGCAGTATGAAGAATATTAGGAAAGTATATATGTTGAAATACGCAATTTTGTGAGCAGAAACGAGTGGTCTTTGAAAGAGTTTTAGGTACAAGGGAAATCCAGTTACTTTTGCAGTGAAAATGGTGCATGAAACACTCGGATGTAACAAGTAAAATCAAGCAAACTGCTGAAGTACACAAAATGTTAATACACCTCAAACGTCTAAGCAGGAATTTCGCTATCTTTTTTTCCGACCGTAACGTACTTAGTACGGGACCTTGTTTATGGCAAGTGACCAGCAGATTAATAAACAGTGATAAACTGACACTCAATTTCTTTCTAATCGAATAGAACACACAACACGTTTTCAAAAGTTACCTCGGTCGTTTTTTAAAACAAGGACGGAGATAAAACACAGCTGATATATTTTATCCGCCTCATTGTAAGTACGTCCCCCCCCCCCTTTTAAATGTTGCGCATAGAGAAAACCTTTTAGTCGAAAATTGAAGCTTTTTAATGTTCTGGTTCATTTTTCAAATGTCATCATTTTAGAATACGACCACAGTAGCTTTACAAACGTGTGTTCTGTTGGACGCTCGATCCAGTGCAGGCACTAATTTTGGTGAATTTTCATTGAAATAACAAATTTTAAAGTTTTTAAAATAATATCTCACCATATTTTCATAGGGAAATAATGATAACTGTATAAAAAGTACGATTCAGATTTGCAAGCATCGCATTAATGTCCAGTAATATCGTTCAGGCCAAAATTAATGTTGGACTATAGGTCACTCGTCTGAAACCTTCATTTGCTTCTGTCCTTCTGCCTGGGAAGAACACTGTGCAATGTGTATGACCTCGCATCAAGAGAAGCTCGAAGAGAATGGCATGATTTGGCAGTTTCGCTACATAGTGTCCATTTGCAAAAAACATTATATAATAGGTAACGCGGTCAGTTTCTGCGAGGCTTTTCAACTTTCGGTGGACTTTCATCTGTGTTTAGATTGAATAGATAGAAAAAGGCCATTCCTAAATATGCGTTTTATATCTAAACCCAAAAAGAGCATCTTTATTTTTTGGACCCTATGTAACACAACTGCGCCCCCCCCCCTCCTTCGGGAAAATGATCCATCTCGAGAATTGTGGGGGACAGTGACAACAAGTGAGAAGAGTGTTGGACAAGAAGCTGTGGAGAGGGCAGTGATGGAAAGGGCCATGTGTTTGCAGACATATATAATAGACAGAAGACTGTGGGCAGTACAAAGATAAAACTGATATTGTCGTAAGCAACCCAAAGATAAAGGAGCTAGGCAGGTTTATTATCGGGAAATAGTCCACTGAATAGGTTAAAAGAAACAGAACACTAGGGTTTCTTTGCCTGAGGTCGTCCACCTTGGTAGTGTTGCATGTAGTCACTCACATGGGTTGAGAAATTCCACGTTTGTAGATGTATATTCAGGATTACATACATTGTTCACACATTTATAATGTTTGTCGCCCAATTCCTGACTAAAGTGGTAAAATACGTGTGTGTGTGTGTGTGTGTGTGTGTGTGTGTGTGTGTGTGTGTGTGTGTGTGTGTGTGTGTGTGTGTGTGTGTGTGTGTGTGTGTTTACGTGCGTGGTGTATGTGTGTGTGTGAGTGTGTGTTTGCGTTCGTGGTGTGTGTGTGTGTGTGCTTGTGTGTGTGTGTGTGTGTGTGTGTGTGTGCGCGCGCGCGCGCGTGTGTGTGTGTGTGTGTGTGTGTGTGTCGGAGCGCGGAGAAGTATTGAGATGAGTGTGGTGAGAGTTAGTAATGCGTTCTTGATACTAACCTTCGAATGTCCTATTCCAGATACGTCTCGTAAAACTAACACCATCGAGTGGGTTCTCGCCCGCTGCAAGCGTTTCATTGAGCACTTGAGCATAAATCATGTAGGCATCGTGATAGACGGCCACAGCTATACCTACCTGCAAAATATTTTAATATGTTTTTCGTTAATATTCGGAGATAAATATTGGAATTGAGAAAAGCGAGAGAGAGAAAACCTCAGACAGCAGTACATGCAGACATGCTGAAAATCAGAGGCAACTACAATCACGTACAACAATGCACTTCCCAAACACACTGAGTGAGCAAGCAAGCACAACCGAGAAATCGTAATACATATGGAGAGAGAGAGAGAGAAAGAGAGAGAGAGAGAGAGAGAGAGAGAGAGAGAGAGAGAGAGGCAGGCAGCGAGGAAGCCAGGCAGCCAGGCAGGCAGGCAGAACGAATGAACGAAAACTTCATTGCTGGGCCCTCTGGCCCGTTGCAAAGTTACATAATCAAACAGTTTCAACAGCACCATAATGCACAACAGTCAATACATGTAAATACAAACATCAGTGGGTCTAGCGATTGGTCTCTCTGGGAACAATACATTAACTAGTCCCTGAACACAAGGTGGTTCATCTCAAATAAATGTAATGCTTCTGCTCTCACCTAGAAATATAATGTAAAAAGTTAGAAATGTACGAACTGTCTAAATTTCATCAGTTTTGAGGATATATTTATAGTTCACGGAGAATAAAGGTCTACCTGCTATGTGGAGGGACTTCCTTTTTCCACATTCTCAGCCTGCGCTTAGGTGAGGCAGACCATCGCA
Organism: Theodoxus fluviatilis; assembly: GCA_034096865.1. NCBI lineage: Eukaryota > Metazoa > Mollusca > Gastropoda > Cycloneritida > Neritidae > Theodoxus > Theodoxus fluviatilis. Next base: position 83,381 of record JAWQFJ010035575.1, read on the forward strand.
TGCACTGTGTGCCTGACAACTGTCGGTCACCTGGGACTATGACCCAAGAGTCGCCCACCCCCACCGAGAGTGTCAGGAAGAGAGGGCCGAAACACTTAAAGACGGGAGGGCTCTTCCTTTGAAGACCGTCAGCCGCCTGACTCCTCATGAAGTTTCTTGTCCTCTTTTGGTGGTTTCGTGGACATCAGATTGTAAGAATGGCCAGGCAACGCAACAATACATGCAGTTCATCGTCCTCTTCTTCCATAAATTTTGGACAGACAATTGAATGATTTTGTAGGTTGTATCTGTTCTTATGTACAAGTGAATGACTCATTCCTAGTCTGAATCTTACCAGTCCATAGAAAGAGCAACGTCTGCTTTCTTGCACTCTGCTTCTTCGATCATCGTCATATTCGATTATCATTGGTTTCTTTAGATTTCTTAGCAACCTGTCTCATTATGTACCCTTTGCCTACTCCATTCCGTCTCGAGTTAGTACCTACACAATAATGATTTGACATTTGAAGCCCAGTTTGTTTTACAATGAATTGAGTTGCACATCATCCTATATACTTTGAATGGATATATTTCTTTGCTAATCCTGATACTTTCTAATCAGTGCTTTATAGTCCGCAAATTAGCATTATACTCAGTGGATGTCTGCCAGTATCTCCATAAACCATTACAATGGATTGGGGGTTCCAGAAGCAACATTCAAGAACCACTTTAATATGAACAAATGGACATTTTCAATGTGTTTACAGTCATTCAGACCCCATACCTTACCTCAGATCCATTTAACAACATTGGATGAAGTTGTACATTTAAGACTTTGAAAAGTACATCAGATGGCTCAATGCTCAGCTTGCATAGGGACTTTAGTATTTGATAATAAGCTGTTGTTGCTCTGCCTGAAATGTCAGACAGGATAGTATTCGTGCACAATCTTGTAGACAATGTTATACCGAGATACTTGCAATGTGAAACCACTTCGGGCTTCCCATTTCCAAGCGCCCACTTTTCATGGGCAACTACATTCCCACCATTTAAGAAATCATCACTTTTGTCTTCTTCTTATTTACAACTAGTTACAGTATGTCTGATGCCATCTAAAGACTGTCAAATTGACTTTGCAGACCAGGCACCGTGTCAGGCAAAAGAACAATGACTTCTACGAAAAGTAGCTAGAACAGTTCAACGCCATTTGGTTCAATTTGCATTCCATGTTTCCCTTTTTCAATACTTTCCTTGCTCATGATGCAGGAGACAAAGACAGAGAGAGAGAGACAGAGAGAGAGAGAGAGAGAGACAGAGACACAGAGAGAGACAGAGAGAGAGAGAAACAGATAGAGACAGAGAGTTAGAGAGAGAGAGAGAGAGAGAGAGAGAGAGAGAGAGAGAGACTTCAGACTTCTTAAAAGAGTCATCAACAATTGGATCCTCAAATAGGTCCAAGTAAGGGGACTTAATTTTTGCCATTTATATTTTATACAGCTTTTTTATTTTAGGAGTATGCTAATGTAGATACTCCATCATCAAGAATGAATCTTATATCATCAAAACATGACAGACTTGTCTTGTGTATCTTATACATTCCCAACTGAGGATCTAATACCCTGCATGGTGTGACGTGTTTGGGTTTTAGTAAAAAGAATACTTTTATAGTCATCATGGCGGACTCTGTTTTTGGTTGTTTTACTTGTTTCTTCACACCCTTCGCTGTTTTCCCATTTTTTCCTGCTGCTGTAACATATGAATAGATATTGCTTTTTAACCCCACAAACTCTACAATAGGTATTCCTGCTGCCTCGTCTTTAAACTTTCCAATCACTTTTTTGTTGCTGTCATCAAAAAATAGACTGTCTGGTTTGTAATCTGAATTATCAAACATATCTGTGTGTGCCCAGAAGCCTTTGTACACATCATCTGTCTTTATATGATATGTGAGTGAATCAGTGTCAGTGAAAAGTAACTGTGCTTGACTACCATATTTTCTCTTAATAAAGTAATATTGGAAATCATACATCAAATACTTTGACAAATCAAGAATGCACATGCCAACATATGTGGGCCTGTTTAGCTCCAAGCTTGGTTTCTTTCTATGGATGGCTACAAGATGCTCACTAAATATTTTTGAAGTGATGTAGCTTGGTCGAGCAGCCCACTTAACCAAAGCATTCTGATCTGTGACAAGTTTGACATCAATTCTTTTTCTCAAGTTTTCCATTGTTTTCCCAAATACAGCATTGTTCATCAGTTTAAAAAAGTCCCTTTCAAAAGAATTCTTAGCTTGCTGTCTCTTCTCAGTATTAAAGTTGATATATTCTTTCAGCCAAGGCAATTGCTTAAACTTGAGGACTCTATGTGCTTTAGTCACTTTCAAACCCAAATCTAAATACAGCTGCAGATTCCTGTAATGAACAACATACTTTTCCTTTTTTTTCTCAGATTTGGAACCAACTTTTTAACTGTTCCTACTGAACACTGAAACTTATCTCGGAGTCTTTTGCAATACTGTGAAAGATCTACCTCATTAATTGTAATTTGTTCTGGGGCAAGAGGGTAATCATTATGTAGTTCCTGTAATTACTTTGGATATTCCAAATCCACTTCCAAGATAATACCACACTTGCTTTTGTCTGTAAATTTACCCAGATCAATATTATCAAATTCAGCAAGCCACTTGAACTGACCAGTAGGCAAGTCTTGACTCATTGCCCCCCTATACAAGTTGTTGGCATCCAGGTAAGCAATGTATGAGGTGTCCAACTTTGGGTTGTAATCAGGTAAATACTTGTTGTTAGCTTTAGCATATCTGAGGGCAATGTAACTAACTCCATTTCTAAGTCCCTTTTCAATAAATTGATACATGTCAACATCACTAAGTAACTGGAGCTCAACACCAGTCATTTTCAAACAAGCATCCCAGCTTAACGCAGGACTAGTGAAATAATGACAAGGATCTAATCTGTAGTACATCAGACAGGTTTCTCTAAAGTTTTCAAAGACATCTGTTAACAGTAAAGCATCTGTTTTTAAGTACAAGTCATGGTAATCACCAAGGGATTTGCAACCAAAGGCTTTCCAGACATTGACTGCATGGTTATATTCTTCTTATGTAATTCCAGCCTCATTTACAGTTGAGTAAGAGTCTTCAATTGGGAGTAATTTATCTTCATAAAATCTTGAGAAGAAATCCATGTAGGCATTAGGATACACACCTTTCTGAGTGACTAGCTTGATATCTGGAAATTCTTGACTCAAAAAGGGATGAGCACTCAATTCTTAGCCAATGCATCCAAACTGGAAGCCATGTATTGAAAAGAATCCACAAAGACTTAAGTGCTTTCCTATCATAAAGGCCATATAACTCCATGTTGTTTGGAATGACATTAATAGGCAATCCGAATTTACCTATTTGCTGCATTATAAAATGAATATCATAGCCTTTCAGATTGTGAAAAAGGACAGGAATCTTATCAGTCTATCTAAAATTAACATTACAGTCTTCATGAGTACTACCTCTGAATTGCCCTGTAATGTGACAATGGTCACGAACTATTCGAACACCTTTCTTGCTTTCTTGGGTAAACTTTTGTCCACAAATGTGGCAACTGTCTTGGCTTTTAAACTTGGTTTCATCTTCTTCAGTCATTACAAGAGGCTTGTTGAAGTGTTTTTCTTTGACACTTTTACAGTATTCAACTTCCTCTAATACTGCTTCAATAAATTTGTAAACAGCATTAGGCCCCCAGTACAACTTCACTGGTTTGCTCTACTGTGGATCTATACAAACAAACGTATAACCAAACCCACAAGCAGTGTGCTTCTAGTACCAGTGTGTGAATGATTCTTTGTTATTAGGTTCTGGACCACTTATCTATTCAATGACGGCTTCAAAATCAGCAAAAATTGCAAAAGGTGCATTGAGTTGCTTGTGAAAATTAGTAAACGTCAGCAGTTTTTCTTTGTGCATTATTATAGCTTGCATTCCATTAATTGCCAAACAGTGTGGCTTGTGTTTTTGGAGTACAGCTTCAGACCTAAAGCATTGAAGGCAGTGAAAACAGAAGTGTTTTTTAGCTTTATGTTTGGTTTGATTAAACATAAAGCTGTTAAAGTATTTAATTAAAACATAACGGTTGTTGTAAAGCAATAGATTACACACATCCTTCATTTTGGTTATATAAAACGGAAAAGGTTGCTTGTCTTCATAACCAAACACATTAAATCCTGGTTATTCTGATTTTCTATTTTGGGAATCTGATTGATGGTTAATGGAAATTTAATGCCAGAATAGTCAACTTCGTCAACATGTGGCTTGTACTTTGTTACTCGTTCACAAATTTTGCCAGCTGGAAATAAATGAGCTAAATGATACTACATAAAGCACTTGTCATCTTTGTCTTCTATGTTTAGGAGTCCTTTTTTGAGTTTTTAACTTCTTTTGGCAGTTCTGCATACAAAGAGTCTCTGAGTGGTTTGTACACCGCTACATTAATTAAATGGCCTTCAACCTCATCTACTGTCCACCCAGACCCATGTGAAATCCAGGTATGTATTTTGTTCAAACTGCTGCTGGTATCTAAATTCACAATGTCATTTACAGATATTACAGGAGGGATGCTAAAATAGGCACTTTGTGTAATGTGAATTTTTGTAAACTTTTCCTTTAACACTATATTGTATTTTATCCCCCTAAATTCATTAGCTTTTGCTTTTAGAAATTGTGTAACAGACTGGTTGGTTTGATTGAGTTGACCCTCAGGCAAACTGCTGTTCACAATATCAACAGTGTGACTACTAGTAAAGCCTTTCATTGCTCTGTCAGATTCTCTAATTCGTTCACGAAAGTAGTGAGTTGTCATTTCTTATAATATATATTAGAAAATTATTATCTTTATATAATATATAAGAATGTCTGAAACAGCGAATAAAATAATCACACATCCAATTTACAATTTATACCAAGCAAACCGTGATGGTCATATACAACACGTAAGACTTAAAAAAGAGTTTAAGAGTGCCTCTAAAACAAATGGTGACCTAATGGAAAAGATAAGATCTGGAGATAAAAAAACCTATTGCTGTATTCAATTCCATAGGTTTGTTTGGGAGTGTGTTAATGGAAGAATCTCTAAAGGAATGAGAGTAGTTCATAAAGATGGTGACAAAACCAAAAGCAGTCTTGACAACTAAAAACTCGAAAAACAAAGTAGAGATTTCTCATATATCAAATATAACCACTATAAACACTACAAAATATGTGCCACTAATGTTGAAACAGGGGAAAAACAGTCTTTTACAGTTTGTATCAGATACAAAAGACCCTTGGTATTAACCAAAAAACTGTCTACAAAGCTTATGCGGACAGAAAACAAAGACGTGGTTATAACTTTGATTTTGCTTTAAAGGTTGTTTGAAGAGTAAGTCTACGACGTTAGGAGTACCCATTTAATTTATATCTTTTCATAAACATTTGTAGTGGTGGTTTGTACAGGTCTGAGCTTTCAAGCTCTTCAATGTTCTTAAATATCTCGTTTAAGACGGCTTCATCTCGTAACATCCGCACTCCGGTTAACAGAATTTAGTATTCTCTGTGGCAAAGCTTAAGAATTTCCTTTTTTAACTCAGCTTAAGGTTTTGGTTTATCACCGTTAGAATGATAGGCACTGCTATCACACCTGCAACAAACACAGGAACTGCAGGAATCAAGGCTATTATGCCCGATGTTGTGAGAAAACCTCCTGTAATAATTAATGCTTTGTGAATCCCACCCAGTATTTTATAGCTTTTTCTATATGCAGCAGTTATTCTGGTCAAGTAATCGTGTAGTTCATCTACGGTTTTTGGAAACATCATTAATAATGAAAAATTTTGTTTGGACACAAACACATTGGAGTCTATTGGTTTGATAGTAATCTTCCTAATATAATCTGGAATCTCGGTAAAACTCACAACTACTGCAATATTCTCAATGTGTTCAAATGGAACAAGTAAACCGGAAGATGGTTCTGTAAGTGGAATAGTAAAAGATGAAGAAGTGCGATCATTGGAAACTGGACTCCAACGCACTGGGGGATGAGAATAAGGAACTTCCTCCTTCCAGCTAATGAGATACTGCTCATATTTTAGTCTTGCAGGAAGAACTATTACCTTAAGTAAATTACCTAGTAAAGGTTTTGTGGTTCTTTATCAAATACCTTACTGAATCTGAATCTTTGACCGGTTGGTTTAAGGCCACAACGATTAACATCAAATGAGCCAGTTGTGTAATATTCCCCATCAGAATTATGGTAGTTTTTGCTTGATGAGCTTCTGAAGGGGGAAATATGGCTAGACAATTCAAACAGTTCTGGAATTTGCAGCTGTAGTATTGAAAGGACCTTTTCTGGGTTACTTTTGTTGTAGAGTTCAAGGGCAGGGTAAAACTGTTGTTTAAAGTTAAGCTCTTGAATGAGAAAGGGGTTAAGAACAAAATAGATTCAATAGTAACTCTCTTGTCATTGATATAAGCTTTTACAATTCGCCATGTTATTGGGGGACCCGGAAATCCACACAGATAGTATTTCTTTTCAGCAGAAGATCCTTTAACATTTGTTCCAGTAGTGTCATAAATAACATGTTCTTTACATTTTAAGTATCCTTCTAGATGACTAAAGAGATGGACTTGACTATCACTATTTCTGCTCTTAATGGGAACTGAAGATATAGCTCTGAGACAAGATAATCACCAACTTTCAGCTTTGGAGTTACTTCAATGGTTTTTCTGCCTTTATCGACAACATCAGAGTTTTGAAAAACGACTTTTTTGATAAATTTATGCTCTGTGTCTGATTCGCCCTCAATGACTGATAGTGATTTGGGGCCATCGTCTACATACTTTTTGATAGCTGCATAATTGTCTTCTTTGGGGGTTTCCATGTTTACATTTTTATTCTTTCATTTTACCATCAAAGCCGGTTTTTGAGTCAACATAAGACTTAGTTGCTGCATCTGCTTGTTCAGTTGGCTCAGCTACATTCACGAGTTTGTTACAGTCTAAATCCAAATTTCCTTTCATATTACTTCTTCCATCAACCTTTAAAAACGTGGTTGTTGCAGACTATGCAAGAGAAGATAACATTGAGTCTACATACTGTTTTTTTGCGGCTTGTTTGTCTTTGGTGGGGGGTTCCATGTTTAAAATATTTTTTCCTTTCATGTCACCATCAAAGCCTGTTTTGTAGTCAACATAAGACTTAGTTGCTGCATCTCTTTCTCCAGTTGGTTCAGCTACATTCACAAGTTGTTTGCCATCTAAATCCAAATTTCCTTTCATCTTATTCGTTCCATCAACCTCAGAAAATGTGTTTTCTGCTGAAAGCGCATGAGCAGACATTACCCCATCCACATACTGTTTATTTGCGGCTTGTTTGTCTCCTGTGGGGTCAGCTAATGAAAATATCTTGTTATTACTCATATTTATGTTCCCTGAAAATTATCCACCAGACAAAGGAATATCATTTTGAAGTGCCCCAGCAATGCTTGGAGTAAAACTTTCAATAGGCTTCTCTAGTTGCCATAACATTGTTCCAAACTTTGTGTAATCCATTTTTATATTATTATACTATAAATGAATATTGTAAATTGTGATACATGGCATGACCCTCCAGTAAAACACCATTTTCTTGTTCCAGATTGTCACTACATGTTGGTGGGACCCACTGGCCCCGGGAAAAACTAATATCCTTGTGAACTTACTACTCAAATACGTCAATGCAGACCAGATTGTCATTCACACCATGAATCCCCAACAAGAGAAATATCAACTACTGCAAGATTTCTTTGAGTGTGTTCATGAATTCGACCCACCTAAGCCCAATAAAAGTACAAAAGCTCTACTTGACCAGATAAAAGAGTTGTCTTGTGTCAACTCAGAATTGTGTGACTTGTTCAAGAATTGCTCTATAAGACTTCTAGAGAATGACAGACTTGGCACTACATTTACATTGTGTGAAGATGTTGAGCCAGTTGAAAACCTTAATGACTCTGATCAAAAGGTTTTTATAATTTATAAATATTTGATGATGTAAAAATTGACTATAAAAACATGAACACTGTTAAGGAGTACTTTTCTCTAAGCAGAGACAAAAACTGTAATTTTTTGTATCTGTGTCAGTCTTACTATGACGTTCCAAAATACATTCAAAGAAACACTAAGTGTTTGCGTTCTTTAGCGTGCTGGATAATAAGGATGTGAGGTATATAGCTCAAGACCACAGTGCTGGATTTACTTCAGATGAGTTTGTTCGAGTGTATCATGCAGCCACAGCAGAATCTTATTCATTCATGGTTTTGGACAAAACAGCAAGACTACTTCTAGATATGTATAGAAAAGGGTTTGATTGCTTTTACAACAAAATTATCTGATTTTACTACAAAATGCATTAATTAAAGTTATCTTGAAATATTATACACTGTAAATTATTGCAATGAGTTTTGAACATATACAAACTGTTAATAAGCAAAATGAGCTAATTAAGAAAAACTTAAAAGCATGAGAGGTAAACAAAGAAAAAGTGGTTGCAACAAAAGTTGCTGAGGAAGAGTTCCAAAGAGATGTGGTACAGCCTTTAACTTAACCCATTGTAGAAGCAGTTTAAATGCCTCTACAGTCTTTAGCTCCCCTTCCAGATTTACCACCTCTTATGCCTTTGCCTCCACCCGAAGGTCTAAATATTGACCTTAATGCAGAGGTTTGGGGCCACTATTGCAGAGGGCTGCTATTGCAGAGGGCCACTATTGCGGAGGGCCACTATTGTGGAGGGCCACTGTTGTGGAGGGCCACTGTTGCGGGGGGCCGCTATTGCGGGATTTCTTTTGAAAATTTCTTAAGGCCATTTTGATTTTTTGGTCCTAAAACGCGCTTTAAAAAAAGAAAAGAAAATGTTTAAAAACTTTTTTTAACAAATTTTTTCTTTTTTTCAAAATATTTTACCAAAATTGGTCTAGCTCATTTCCATTTTTTTGTTCCAAAACGCCTAAAAAACCATACAACTTTTTTTTACTTTTTTTTAACTTCAGAATTTATTTCGGTTTTTCAAACAATTTTACAAACATTTTTGTATCCCATTTTGATTATTTTGTCCCAAAACGTCAAAATAAAATTTTTATGGTTTTTAGGCGTTTCAGGCGGTGCAGCCCGATTGGCCTAAATTCGTTTTGCCTAAATTCGTTTCGCCTAATTTCAGTTCGCTTGAATTCGGTTCGCCTACATGTTGTCATAGGGGGTCGTTTCGCCTAAAATCAAGTTTCGCCTAAGGGAGAGTGTGACCTTGCAACACGCACAATCAAATCCCAACACGTTTTAATTTGCAATGTGTTACTGTATTTCTTACATTAATAACATCATATAAAATAGCATGTTAAAACACACTCATAAAAAGATTTCATATAAAATCGCATGCCCACGGGAATATACACAGTAATTGAATGACATGTAAAAAATATAAAATAGCATGCACACAGGAATATACACAGTAATTGAATGACATGTTAAAACACACTCATAAAAAGATTTCATATAAAATCGCATGCCCACGGGAATATACACAGTAATTGAATGACATGTAAAAAAATATAAAATAGCATGCACACAGGAATATACACAGTAATTGAATGACATGTTAAAACACACTCATAAAAAGATTTCATATAAAATCGCATGCCCACGGGAATATACGCTGTAATTGAATGACATGTTAAAAAATATATAATAGCACGCACACAGGAATATACACAGTAATTGAATGACATGTTAAAACACACTCATTAAAAGATTTCATATAAAATCGCATGCCCACGGGAATAAACACAGTAATTGAATGCTATGTTAAAAAACACACAAAGAAAGATTTCACAACATGTAGCATCCTCAGTTCATTCTAAACAAGAAGGGCAAAGACCATACGACTCACATGCTTGACCTTGACCTTTATATGACCTTGACCTTCAGGTGAACTTCAAGGTCAAGGTCAAACAACTAAACCTACCAATGACATCATACACTAAGAAATGCTTTACACATTTTTCCTATCAAAATACATGTGACCTTGACCAAGGTCAAGGTCATCCAAGGTCATGCAACACAAAGCTGTTATTTCAAGACATAGGAAACATAATGGTGCTTATTGGCACTTTCTACCATGAGATATGGTCACTTTTTTTAGTGGTTCACTACCCCATTTTGGTCACATTTCATAAGGGTCAAAATGACCTTGACCTTGATGATATGTGACCAAATGTGTCTCACGATAAAAGTATAACATGTGCCCCACATAATTATTAAGTTTGAAACAGTTATCTTCCATAGTTCAGGGTCAAGGTCACTTCAAAATATGTATACAATCCAACTTTGAAGGGCTCCTGTGACCTTGACCTTGAAGCAAGGTCAACCAAACTGGTATGTAAAGATAGAGATTACTTTGCCCTATATATATAATATATAAGTCAGGTATCCAATCTCAAATACGTCAGATACAATTGAGAAAATGTGAAAAATGGCTGTTTTTTAGACAACATGTATGTCCCCTGCGACCTTGACCTTGAAGCAAGGACAAGTCACTATGTATGTTTTTTGAGGCCTTGTCATCATACACCATCATGCCAGATTTAGTATTGATAGACTTAATAGTCTCCGTGAAAATTCCAACGTTAAAGTTTTCGGACGCCCGGACGCCCGGACGCCCGGACGCCCGGACGCCCGGACGGACGAAACGGGTGAGTACATAGACTCACTTTTGCTTCGCATGTGAGTCACAAATCACATGTGTACGGCATGCGAGCAAGCGTCGAGGAATGTTAAGAGTGTTGTCTGTCCATTAACGCAACATTAGGCGAAACGACCATTATCATTAGGCGAAATGAGTAAAATTGACGCTAGGTGCAGTGGCGGCGGTTACGCCTAAATTTGATGGATTAGGCGAAACGAATTTAGGCCAATCGGCGTGTACCCGTTTCAGGAGGGTGAAAATGGTCAGAATCTGCCAGTAGGTTCCATAGCCGTAGTTTTTATCAATAATGGGTGAAACTTTATATTCTAACTCCATCCCACGTTTGACTCTCAACGGATGGTCCCTACACCCTAACTCCAGGGCCCAACGCTGATGTAGGACAAAAACGTAGCAAAAAGTAGCGCGTCCGGGTTTAGGTGAAACTCCCCGGACAAGCTAAGTCAGTCAGGCAAGGTGGCGGGTGCGGCCTAGGCTGAGCGCTATCGGTAAAACCCAATCAAGAAATTTTGGGGAAAATATTTTGAAAAAAAACCACGAAAACATTTCTAATTTGTTTCCAAAAAAAGTAAAAAATATTTTATGGTTTTTTGGCGTTTTAGCACAAATAAATCATAATGTCCTTAAGAACTTTTGACCAAAAATTCCCGCAATAGCACCCCCCCCCCCCCCGCAATAGAGAGCCGACGTCGATGCAGATATTGATCCTAATGTGTTGGAAAATTACAATCTCCCAAAACTTTCTTCCACATTATAAGCTTCCCCAGAAGATACTCTTTTGGAGAGCTTAAAGCTTTTAAACCACACATCTGTGGATCTTATTCAAAGACTGGGCAGTAAAAAAGGAGGAAAAAAGAAAGAAAAAAATTGGCAAGAAAAGGAAGAGATTCAGTATGACGTTCCTAATCTGCAAACGTATAGAGAAAGAATTAAGAGTGTCATTAATTAATATGCAGTAATTAAAAAGCAAAAGCGTAAACCTATGACTTTTTCAAATGAAATGTTTGGAACGGACCTGCCATGGCATTCATACAAGTTAACAAAACACTTCATGTTTGGAAATCTTAAGATTGACCCAACACAGCTATCTCAACTGAACCTAATTGCATATAAGGATGGTAAAAAGGTACTTAGTAAACCAATTGACTATGATTTCATGGCACTGCTTCATAAAAGGTTTAACTCTAAAAAGCAGTACAGCCCAGCAGCCCTTACAACCTTTAAAATGTTGGTTTAGCTGTCTGGTTTGCCCATAAACCAAAGATCCCTAAAGTTTACACAAGTTGTTAAGGGTTGTACACCAGTGGACTTAGCAAATAGACTGGTTGTATTGACTGGTAGTGTAGAAGCAGGGAACAAATCCAAGCATGTTACTAATGAGATAGTAGATATCCTTACAAAGCTGTTAAACAGTAACATTATCAGCAAAGATTAATATAAATATACACAAATATATAAGCCAATATTTTATTAATATGAAATATACACTGAAGAAAAGGTTGTTTTTGAGAGTGCTGCAGCACTTACAGGTTGTACATATGACTTTACCATTGACTTGAAGGTAGACCCCTCTAAATGGTATGAAATTGGACTAGAAAAGGCTTTAATCCCAAACACTTGGCATAATGTGAGCTATCAAAAAAAAAGAATTTGATTACATTGTCTGTCTTGCTATTTACAAATCCTTTAGAATACCTTGTGGAAAGTACACCATTTCTGAACTAAACCACACAATAAAAGAAAGAATTAAGAATAATGGAGACAATCCAAATAACATAGAAATACGCTTAGTTAACTAAAGAGTTAAAGTGGTTGTTCATTGTGGTTATGCAGTGGTGTTTGCACATCATGAAAGTGTGGGGAACTTTCTTGGCTTAAAAATGCAAAGAATCTATTACCATGCTTATGGTAAAAAAACTTCCTGACCCATTGGTAAAAATTCATTCTTCTAACGGGGGAGTCATTCACTCATATGTCCCTTCATTTAGCTCATTTGGAAAACTAAAAGAAGCAAACCCTCCATTTGTAAGGTACATACCTCTTCAAACAGACAAAATAAGGTTGAATCTGATAAACCAATTATGTTAGGAATGATTTTTTTTAATATTCAGAATCAGATAAAAAACATTACATTTGCAAAATATATTTCTACTAAGTATAAAGATGCTTGAAACAATCCTATTCTTAGATAGTTCTGGGCAGCAATGCCAAAACTTTACCACTTACTTTAGAGAAAACATTGTTCTAGACCCAAGCAAGCAATACAAGATAGCTCGAATCAATGGTGTTCTCTGGTATTCATGGTTCAACGTGACAGAACAAAACAACACATTTACATATATCGAAAATGGTCAGGTTTTAACAATTACTATACCACCCAATGCATACAATGTTCTAGACATAGATAAAGATATATGAAAAGGAATGAAAATGGTTAGGGGAAATGAAGGCATTAAAATTGAACCAAATTACAACAGTTTACAAACAAAAAGTAACTCTGCAACCTGGCTTCATCATTGATTTCACAGGAAGCAACATGCTAAGAGAAATTTTGGATTTGACAGCAGATTGGTCAGAGAGTCTGGAGATGGGGACAGAGCAGTAAACATAACCACAAGTAACAGCTTGTTAATCAGGTGTTCACTGGTCAGTGGAAGCTACATCAATGGGACCTCTTCAGATGTGTTGTGTGCATTTGCTCCTAACCGTTCCCCACGAACATTGCTTCACATTTCTCCCAATCAACCAATCTACTTACCTATAAATCAAAGTAACCTCATTTCAGCTATCACGATAATAATCACTGATCAATCAAGAAATCATGTAGACTTTAGAGGTGAAATAGGGACCCTTTTTGTCTTCAAAGGAAATCTAACTTATGATATAGATAAGGCACAATTATTATTTTAAACAAAAATTTGTTGTTGGCCAAATCCTGGGTTATATTTTTCACCTAGCAAAAAAAGCGTTCCTGTCTGGAACAAACATTCTCACTGAGAAGCTGCCTTTTGTAAAGCAGCTTGGTTCAAATACGGAAAAGAGCATTGCAGAAACAGGCAAAAAAGCTTGGCATCAAAGCCATTGAAAGTATTATTAACAGGATTAAAAAAGCAACAAGCAAAAACGATAATCCTGAGATTATAAAAAGTGCAGTTTCAATGCTTATGAGTGAAGCAGGTTCAAACCACAATGCAAGAGCTCTTATTAATCATTTAATCTCAGGAACAGGCATTAAAAGATTGTAAATGCATGAAAGGGAAAGACAACTTTGGAGGGCACGGGAAGGAGAGTGTTTTCTTCCCTTCCCTCAAAGCTCTTTCATGTGAGAATTGAGGCATATCTCTGTCTCAGGTATTCATACACTGG
>JAWQFJ010035575.1:102500-103645 GCA_034096865.1 Theodoxus fluviatilis
TATACCACGTAGACAACGTATTCGCACTGTATGGAATAATCCACCGATATCTACATAGAAGAAGAAAGCTGTATGTTGCATAAATTGTTAGAAGGCCTTTGATACGGTCAAAAGGAAACTTCTGTGGAAGTTTATGGATAAGTATGGCGTTCAAGGGCGAATGATTGCTATACTAAAATCCATGTATGCGTCTTCAAGCTCTCATGTTAAGTGTGCTGAAGGCCTTACGGATTCCATTGAGTACCACTCGGGCGTAAAACAAGACTGCAAAGACAGTCCGATAATTTTTTTATACATGATTAATGAGATTGCGAGAAAAATGAATTAAAATGGTAGACATGGAGTCCAATTGATGCCCGACCCGACCACAATCTTCATGTTACTTTTTGCAGATGATGTTCTCTTAATGCCTGATACCGTACTGGGCTTGCAGAACCAACTGAAGGTACTTAAGCGCATTAGTAATGATCTTGGACTTATACTTGCTGTTAACACATAGAAAACAAAGGTCGTTATGTACAGAATGGATGGTCACATTGCCAAGCATTACAAATGGTATCTAGGTCAGAAGAAACTAGAGGTAACCAATGAGTACAAGTATCTTGGCATGATACTATCAACTAAGCTTAGCTCAAATACAGCCCAGACAGAGTTGGCAGTTAGGGCAAAAGCAGGTTTGCTGCAGATAGTCAAATCATTGCAGAGCATCAGAAATATTAACCCAGGATATTTTTTTAACTGTTTGATTCTAGGATACAGCCTATATTGTTATATGCTTTAGATATTTGGGGATTTGATGAATGTCAAACTGTAGAAACCATACATGTGACAGCCTTGAAAATGTTATGTAGTGTATCAACAAAAACACCTAATGCTGTGCTGTATAAAGATTGCGGAAGGTATCCCATGTACATCAATGCAACTCTCCGCGGTATCAAATATTGGTGTAAATTGTTGAAATTGGACCAAACGAGATACCCAGCAAAAGTGTACAGAATGATGCTTATTGACATTGAAAAAGGATATAACTGGTGTAACAAAGTAAGAAAGGCTATGATGGAAAACAATTTTGGTGACATATGGAAGGAACAAAGAGTGGAGAATGAGGCTGGGTTAGTACGAGAGTTACATAAACGTTTGATCCA
>JAWQFJ010035578.1:0-22500 GCA_034096865.1 Theodoxus fluviatilis
GTGAACGCACGCGCAGGAATCAGGTCATTCCTGAATTGTCCCAGGGAGAACTGGCATCAACTCAAAATTTTTCCCCACCCTCCACCCCTAGCTGCCACCAACCTTGTTGTTTTACTAAACAGTCACATATATTGCTTTCCATGTACTGACTGGTTACTCAATTGATCGCGTCCCTAGTGACTCTGGAAGGGTAGGAGCCATGCTTTTTCCCATGGGGTTTTTTACCGCAGGTCCTTCCTTCATATTATTTAGGCGGTCAGCCCTCACACAAAACAGGGGTCAAGAAGATTAGTTACATGTTATGATGTGATTGTAAATAATTTTGTACATGGGTGAGAGGTAAAACTACTAGAACAAATAACACTGAGATCAGAACAAGGGACATAACCAGGGTCATGGTTTTGATTAATTGTATGAATGTAGAATTCTGTTTCTGAAGAGGAAAATTTGCAATGTGAGTGATGTGTACATTTGTTTGCACAACCTCAGCCGTGTTATATAAGCAATAATATCTTTGAGGTTCTGAGGCATGCTGCTATGACTATTATACTGTCGTATGTATAATATATGGTGTCACTGGCTCTTTATTAAGAAAGAATACTGGATGTTGTGTTAATCGTTGGTTACTATGCTTTCTTAATAAAGATGCCCATTTTCTCTCTCGAATCAAGTGTGCTGTGGTCTTGTGCAAAAAAGGATTTGTGTGAAAGAATGCAACACAAATAAATACATAAATAAATTTGTAATAGACAGACTTCAGAAACACCTTTATTAACTTAAAGATATATACATATACAAATATTTTTTTCAATGTAAGATATCACAGTACACCATGCTTCCCAACAGCGAATACTTTGTACAAATACCAAGATTGAAAGAAAAAAATAAAAAATCACACATACATCAAACAAAAGCTACAAGGGGACCCAAAGGAGCACTGTGGACTGCCAAAGAATGCCAAGAAGTGGTTTGGAATTCCAGCATCACCACAGACAGCAGGCCCAGGCACTGGGGAGGATCACCCTGAGAGTCTGGATCAACAGTCTGCCAGCAAAGTTGGAATTTCTCGCCAAATCTACCCACACTAGCACCGCCAGATTCCCAAACAACAGATGTATAGACACAACGTGGACGGAATAATGTTTTTAAAAAAAAGTTATCAAAACCAATAGGGGCTGCTGATGGGCATGGGGGGGGGGGGATGCTGACAACTTTGTGGGATGATAAAGAGTTCCACATATCTAGGAAGCCATGTCTAAGCTTTAGTAAAAGGAATGTATACATGTATCTGGCCCTCTCATCACAGTTGCTTGGAAATCCTCACAGAAGTGCACATCACAGTCAAGTTGCAAATGGAAGTAAGTCCTGTTTAAGTTAATGTCCGCTGTCCAAAGGAAACCTTTCTTATTATACGTTTCTGAAGGAAGGGGCCAGGAAATGACGGCAAAATCAGATGATGTAATAATTTGCTCAGTGCTCAATGGACCTTATTCAAATGAATAGTGTTTGTTGTATCTGCTTATCCACCTAAATTCTAAAGTAACATATTTCGCAGAGGTGCAACTAATGTCGGAGCAAGCTGGGAAAACTTTATTCTGACATTTGAGGAAAACACTTCAACACCCAAAACAACATGGTAACGCTCACCTTTAAATTCTTTCATAATTACCACTTGAAACATGAAAAGCATTTTAATTCATCCAAACCTATTGAAATATTTCCTTGCCAAGAGCAGTGGTGGTACTTAATGAAAGCCAAAACAATGCCAAACGATATGAGGAGATCTAAACTTCTTCTTGGGAGCTAAGTTTACCTTCAAGGTCTTCTCCATGACGAAGCTCACAGGGTGAACCCTCACATGCTTTCATCACAAGATGGGAAGTAGTTCTTTTCATGCAGATCTAGACACTGTTTGCTGTCATACAACATGGATCAACAGACAAAATAACCCTCACATGTTTTCGATAGTGTCTCATACCCAATAAGACAATGACAACCTTTTTGCATCCAAACCCTGGGCAATGTAGATGAATTCACATGTTCGAAGCTGTTATTTTCTGCCTGGATAGAGTGAAGACAGACAAAGTTTCAGCCTAGCCTAGCCTATCCACAAAGAGCTAGGCTCAATGCCCTTCAGAGCAAAGAAGGTCTCCAGTTTGATGTCAAAGTCTGCTGGACGGTCGTGGGGGTCTTTGTATCTCATGGTCATGTTGTCGCCCAGGTATGCGATCAGCCTACAGGTCTCCTCAAAGTCTTGCAACTTCTTCTTGTACTTCTTCCGCACATACTCGGAACTGCTGGGGTTGAAAGCTGGACAGAGAGAGAGAACAATCATTTTTAGGGTGTCAAACCCTTTCTTGGTTTCACAAATGACAGAAGATTCCAGAACAAATGATGGAGATTTACTGGTTGAAGGTAACAAACCAGATCAATGATAGCCTGTCATGTGAGTGTAATAAATCCTTTGGGGAGTTTTTCATAAGAAAAATAACTTTGCAAAGAAACTGACCACGGTTGAAGATCACGACAACTGAAGTAATCCTATTTACTGTATTCAGTTGGTATGGCCAACAGCAGCTGATTCAAAAGAGGCTTCATGAAACACAGATGGACATATAGATAGATCACTTGACTTGGATGTGCACATGTGCTAGTGCTTGCACACACATATACACACACATACACACACACGCACACTCCCCCTCTCTCTCTCTCTCCCCCTCTCTCTCTCTCTCTCTCTCTCTCTCTCTCTCTCTCTCTCTCTCTCTCTCTCTCTCTCTCTCTCTCTCTCTCTCTCTCTCTCTCACACACACACGTTGTTCGTCCGTCGAGTCGATGAGGACCACTCTAGTCATGTGAGGGTTTCTGGGACTGGCTCTGTCTGTAGGTGTGCAGAATGGCTCGGAAGGTTCTGGGACAGAATGGACACAGGACAAGTGGGACATCTCCAGGAGGGTTGATAGAATGGGCCTTTCGGGCTTGTCGCTTCTATTCTGTGGCGATGATCCTGTCGTCTTCACATGTTTTAGCGCCTTTGTAGATGGAAGAGCACCAGGTGGCTCTATTCATTGCGGAGTGTTCCCACGTGTCTGGGTTGATGGCAAACACTTTCAGTGAAGCATTCAGAGTGTCTTTGAACCGTTTTTTCTGCCCACCGTGGGACCACCGGCCATGCTGCAGCTTGCCTTAGAGGAGTCGTTTGGGCAGCCTCTCATCTGGCATACATGCTACGTGCCCTGCCCAGTGAGGCTGAGACTGCATCAGGATGGTGAAGATGCTGGGGAGTCCTGCTCTGGCCAGTACTTCTGTATCTGGGACTCTGTCCTGCCACTTTATGCCGAGGATTTTTCTGAGGCTCGTTGAGTGGAAATGATTCAGCTTCTTGGCATGACGTTGGTACACAGTCCATGTCTCGCATGCATAGAGCAGCATAGGGAGCACCACTGCCCTGTATACCTTCAGCTTGGTCTGGGTGGTGATGCCTCTCCTGTTCCACACATTTGGGTATAGTCTGCCGAAAGTGGAGCTTGCTCTGGCAATTCTGACGTTCACTTCGTCATCAATGGTGACATTCTGAGATTGTGTGCTGCCTAGATACGTGAAGTGGTTTACTGTGTTGAGTCTCTGGCCGTTGACAGTGATGTTGGGCTCAACATGAGGCTTTCCAGGCGCAGGCTGATGGAGGACTTCAATCTTCTTTGTGCTGATCGTGAGACCAAAGTTTGGGCATGCGCTGGAGAACATGTCAACGCTGCATTGCATATCAGCTTCTGAGACAGCGTTGAGGGCACAGTCATCAGCAAACAGGAAGTCTCTGATGATGTCTGTCATGACCTTGGTTTTTGCTTGGAGCCTTTGAAGGTTGAATAGTTTGCCATTTCTTCGGTATCTCAGGTCGATGCCAACATCTCTGTCTCTGAAGGCGTCAGTGAGCATGGCCGAAAACATGAGGCTGAACAGTGTCGGCGCCAGAACGCAGCCTTGCTTGACCCCGTTTGTGACTGGAAAGGGGTCAGATAACTCTCTACTGTCCTGGACTCTGGCCTGCATGCCCTTGTGAAACTGCTGTATCTAGGCGATGAATTTCCTTGGGCAACCGTACTTGGCCATGATCTTCCACAGACCCTCTCTGCTGACGGTGTCAAAGGCCTTGGTCAGGTAGACTGTTACGGGGATCAATCACTTCTACAACAAGGTCCCAGATTCAATACCTTTAATCACTAAACACAAGTCCGTAACAG
Organism: Theodoxus fluviatilis; assembly: GCA_034096865.1. Classification (NCBI taxonomy): domain Eukaryota; kingdom Metazoa; phylum Mollusca; class Gastropoda; order Cycloneritida; family Neritidae; genus Theodoxus; species Theodoxus fluviatilis. The sequence continues at coordinate 4,242 of JAWQFJ010035578.1, forward strand.
AGGACAGAAAAGAAAAATAAAAGCAAAACGACCGTTACATGAATTTCTGGTCCTATCACAACTTAATCAAAACCTCCATTTCTCTTTCTCTGTCCAAGGGAATATACAAAGACCTTCCCCCCATACACAGCATCAAACATAATTATTGTTCAACCTCCAAATTGTTTTACTTTACAACCAGTATCGGTCAGCCTTCTAAAATTAACCGTTTGAATATTTCAGGTCAGCCCTTGACAAAAAAATGTTTTTCACCGACCTTCCACATCTGCCAGCGCTCCTCCGCTCACTCTCTCTCTTCTCTGTGTCCCCTTCCCGCCTCTCTTAGTCTCTTCATCTTCCTCTTCCTCCTCACCATCCTCCTCTATCATCTTTCCTCAGATCTCCCTCCACTCAACCGATCCCGGGAGCCAAAAATTCTCGTCTCTCTCCCTCCACGCCAAAATTCTCATCTCCCGAAATCTAACAATAATGACGTAGAACAATGACGTCAACATTCAAAGAAAGGGGCCACAATAATTACAATACCAGAACTACTCAAGAACCGAGATCGACCCGCCAGTCTGCGAGCACACAATACAACTACCACCCTCTTTCCCCATTACATCCCCCACCTTTTAAACGAAAAGAATTTGCTTGTTCCTACACGGGACAACAAATTCTTTTCTTTCAACATTTCCAGTGCTTATCTGTCCAGATATATGTTTATATACATCAATACACATGAATTTATACCTCAAAAACTCTAGACAGGGCATCAGCCATGACATTCTTAGAACCAGGAATATGGAAAATGGACAGATTGTACTCCTGCAACGCCAAACTCCAGCGGAGAATGCGCTGATTTGTTGCTTTCATGTGATGAATGAAAGTTAAAGGATTGTGATCAGTAAGCACAGTCACCGGCTCTAGGTGACCCTTTAGATAGATCTCAAAATGTTTTAGAGCCTGCATCAGACCCAAGGCTTCTTTATCGACCGTAGAATAACACAACTCATGCCCGTTAACCTTCCATAAAAGAACTCACAGGGGTCGATACCATCAATTCGACCTAAAACAGTACAGCTTTCCAACCTAAAGCACCGTTATAGACATCAACCCCGAAAGGTTCAGACAGATCCGACTCTGCCAGGATAGAGGCACAACACAACCCAACTTTTTTAAAAAGGTCACAGGCCCCTTGGCACTGATATCCCCACCGAAACGTCGCTCCCTTCCGCAACGGGGAGGTCAAAAGTTAGGCTAATATACAAAGTCTGAACAGAATACGGAACTCATGTGAACGAATACGCTGAAAAGAAACAATCAATTTCAACACTTCTCTGACAATCATAGCACATGCTTCCACGACTTGTAGGGTGTGCCTGCTTTCATTCCTGCCCTACATTTCCACAACACGTCATTTGGCAGGGAAAGTCAGATGCACGGATTCCTTCTACTCCAACACACACTGTGCACCCCACACTGAATTTCTACACAGTCCTTCCTTTTAGCATAATGTGACTTGTATGCTCCTAGTCTCTGCACAAAGTTCAGGGAGCCACTTAATCAAGATCCATGTTCTCCGTGTCCACACCACCCATCTCTAAAACCACAGTGTCCACTACATCGACGACGTCCCTGTGTACTGCCTCCTAACTCGTCTAATGTCACTTTTGTCCACAAGTTCACAATCAGGCCTCCACCACAGGCTAGTCTCCTGACAACACTTCTCAGTTCGGCTAAACGTTTTTCCCAAGAATGACTAGCCAGCAGTTCTTCATCTAAGTATACTGAAAAACAAGATAAATCCTGGAAGAGAGTGTTCATCAGTCTTTGGAAGACAGCCGGGGCGGTCTTCAATCCGAAAGGCAGTCTCCGGAATTGGTAGATTCCCGAAGCAGTGCAGATGGTAAGTATTTTCTTGGCACGAGCACTCAGGGGAATCTGGTAATAGCCTTTCAGTAAGTCCAACTTTGTCAGGTACATAGCAGCACAATCTCGTCAATCAAGTCATCTATGCGGGGCAACGGAAACGCATCTGCCCTGATCAGCTGATTTACTTTGCGCAGGTCGGCGCACAATCGGTAGCGTCCTCCAGGTTTTGGCATCAGTACACATGGAGAGGACCAGTCTCTCGTCGAGCGTTCCAGAATGTCCTGGTCCATCAAGCTTTTTATCTCTGCTTCGATGATCCTCCTCTTCATCTGGTTCACCCAATATGGACGCTGACGCACGGGAGCCGCATCTTCCACATCCACATCTGCTTCCACCAGGTTGGTAAAGGTAGTCTTGTAGGTGAACAAACCCACAACTCGTGTAGTAGCTCCTCCAGCTGCTTCTGTTGCTCGGCGGTCAGGTGCTGCAACTTTTTCTTTAAGTCCTTCAGGACTCTAGAGTTTGTCAATAGGTTGATGTGGCAGAACCGGGTCTTCTTTCGTCTATCAGGGGTCGATACAATGTACCATACTGGACTGACCTGACGTATGATCTCATACGGCCCAAAAATACTTTGCTTGCAAGGCTGACCGATCAATAGGTAAATACATTAAAACTTTCTCCCCAGGTTCAAAAATTCGCTCCTTAGCCTGTACATTATACCATCTTTCAGAGTTCAGATCGTTTTTTTTCTCTTCCTCCAGTTGTACAACTTCCTCACTCTTCTTTTCACTTCTCCTCGATTCTCAGCAGCCCATGTGATAGCTTCCATCACTTCCTCTCTCAGATCACTAGTCAATTCCACACCAGTCATCACACAAGACTTATACTCGACTTCTGTCTCCACTTCTCCGTCTACCTTTTTCTCGATCTCTCCCTCAACCTCTTCCTCTACTTCTTCCCTGACCTCTACCTCCACTTCTTCCTCGACCTCTTCCTCTACTTCTTCCCTGACCTCTACCTCCACTTCTTCCTCGACCTCTTCCTCGATCTCTCCTTCAACCTCTTCCTCTACTTCTTTCTCCTTTTTCGCACTCACACCTTCCTCCTCCACTTTCTCTAGTGGGCTCATCTCACACCTCTCTAACACAGGTGCATCTCCGGGCTGGCCTTCAAGCACAAACACCCCTCCTCCCAGGAAACCTGTAGATTCGTCACTCTCTCTCTCCTCTGCCTGCTCACACAGAGCACGTGAACCAGGGTCACGTTTCCGCTCTTCCACTAGAACCAACCTCTCTCCCTCCTGCTCTGAACCCAAGGCCAGTGACCCTAACTCGCCACCACCTCTCTCTCGATCGCTAGACCGACCATCACCCATCACGGGCAACAACAACGAGTTTCCTAACTCCACATTAGTCTCTACACACTCGCCCTCACCTTCCACTTTCGCCACTGGGCAACTGGTACACACCTCACAGCTCTCTATCCTGACCACTGCTGGCTCCTGCTCACACCTGTCAACACAAGCACCACCATCAGCAGGGTCGGATGAACACAGATGCGGCATCTCATTTGCCTTGTCTCCTCTCTCCACTGGCACTTCTTCCTCTTCTCTCTCTCTCTGTATCCGCCTCTCCTCTCTCAATATATCCAAATCTCTCTCAATTTTCCATTTCTTTCTCATAAATTCTCTCTCCTTCTCTCTATCTTTCCTCTTCCTCTCTCTATCTTCCCTCTCCCTCTCTTTGTCTCTCAATCTCTCCATCTCCAAATCTATCTCCAGCTGCTTTAAGCGTAACCGCTGATCAAAGGTGAGACCTGAGTTGCCCTTTTCCTTATTCACCTCTTGACCTTCTATACCCCCATGATTACTTTCCCCATCAGTATCGTCCTCGGGAAACATTTCCGCTATCAGCAACTCTCGCAGGGCCTTCACATCACATCTCAATTCTTCAGCCACCCCAATCTCATTTTCCTCTGCCAACTTCAACAAGTCTTCCAACTTTGCTCTCTTAATCCCTCGCACAGACGGGTTACTTAAAAATCGGGACATTGCTACCACAGGCAGTACACCAAATGTCAAAAATGTCACTCAAGGATCAGCACAGTACAAATCTTCTACGCTCAATTCTTCAATAAAATGGTTCAAATACAAAAACAGATCAATCCTCGGCACAAGCCTCCACTCTCTACTCTCTTCAAATTAAATATCCTGAGACGAGCCCCCACTTTCTAATCCTCTGTTACGGGGATCAATCACTTCTACAACAAGGTCCCAGATTCAATACCTTTAATCACTAAACACAAGTCCGTAACAGAGGACAGAAAAGAAAAATAAAAGCAAAACGACCGTTACATGAATTTCTGGTCCTATCACAACTTAATCAAAACCTCCATTTCTCTTTCTCTGTCCAAGGGAATATACAAAGACCTTCCCCCCATACACAGCATCAAACATAATTATTGTTCAACCTCCAAATTGTTTTACTTTACAACCAGTATCGGTCAGCCTTCTAAAATTAACCGTTTGAATATTTCAGGTCAGCCCTTGACAAAAAAATGTTTTTCACCGACCTTCCACATCTGCCAGCGCTCCTCCGCTCACTCTCTCTCTTCTCTGTGTCCCCTTCCCGCCTCTCTTAGTCTCTTCATCTTCCTCTTCCTCCTCACCATCCTCCTCTATCATCTTTCCTCAGATCTCCCTCCACTCAACCGATCCCGGGAGCCAAAAATTCTCGTCTCTCTCCCTCCACGCCAAAATTCTCATCTCCCAAAATCTAACAATAATGACGTAGAACAATGACGTCAACATTCAAAGAAAGGGGCCACAATAATTACAATACCAGAACTACTCAAGAACCGAGATCGACCCGCCAGTCTGCGAGCACACAATACAACTACCACCCTCTTTCCCCATTACATAGACATAGGTGGAGAACAGGTCCGAGTTCTGCTCCTGACACTTCTCTTGTAGCTGTCTGGCAGCAAACACCATGTCGATGGTCCCTCACTCTTTTCTGAACCCACACTGGCTCTCAGGTAGGAGTCCTTGGTCAAGGTGGGCTGTGAGGCGATTAAGCAGGATTCTGGCAAGGATCTTTCCGGCGATGGAGAGCAGAGATATGCCTCTGTGGTTGTCGCAGGCCTGCCTGTTTCCTTTACGCTTGTAAAGATGTATGATGGAAGCATCTTTAAATTCCTGTGGAATCGTCTCTTGTTCCCACATCAGAAGAAATAACTGGTGGAGCCTTTCAGTCAGGGCTGTTCCCCCCTCCTTGTAGACCTCAGCTGGGATGGCGTCTGAACCAGGTGCTTTGCCACTGGAGAGTAGACGTATGGCTTTCTGGGTCTCAAGCAAGGTTGGAGGGTCATCCAGTGCTTCGTTGATGGGCACTTGGGGGAGACGAGTGATGGCTTCGTCGTTGATGGTCGAAGGCCTGTTCAGGACATTGTCAAAATGTTCGGCCCACCTCTCCAATATCTTCTCTTTGTCTGTGATAAGAGTTTTACCATCTGCGCTGAGGAGAGGGTTTGATCCTGAAGACGAGGGGCCGTACACTTCTTTCAAGGCATCATAGAAGTTCTTCATATCGTGCCTGTCTGCATAGCCTTGGATCTCGTCGGCTTTGTTGCTGAGCCAATCGTCCTGTATTCGACGGAGCTTCTGTTGTACACTTCTGCTTATGTTGTTAAACACATCTCTCCTTGCCGCGGACTTGGGGTTACTGAGGTAGGCTTGGTGGAGGTGGTGTTTCTCATCCAATAACTGCTTGATGTCATTGCAGTTCTCGTCAAACTAAGTCCTTATGTTTCCTGGTCTGGGACCCCAGGGTTTCTGTAGCTGTGGTGTAGATCAGCTCTCTGAGTGACGCCCAATCTGCCTCGACGTTCTGGTTGTCCAAAGAGGTGGACTCCAAGCGTTCTTCCAGAGTGTCCATGAAGGACTGCTTGCAGCTGGCGATCTTCAGCTTGGCAACGTTCAACCATTTGGGGGCCTTCTTCCCTTGTGGGCGTCGTTTGGGTGGAATGCAGATGTTGAGCTTGGTGATGATAAGGCAATGGTCTGTCCAGCATTCAGCACCACACACGGACTTGGTCACCCTTACCTCCTGCCTGTCCTTCTTCCTCACGATGACGTAGTCAATGAGATGCCAGTGCTTTGAGCGGGGGTGCATCCATGACGTCCGGTTATGGGTAGGGAGGTGGAAGATCGTGTTTGTAATCAACAGTTCATGTTCAGCGCAGGTCTGGAGCAAGAGAAGACCATTGCTGTTGCAGTGGCCCACTCCATGATGACCAAGGACTCCTTCCCAGGCGATGTTGTCCTTGCCAACTCTTGCGTTGAAGTCACCTAACAGGATGAGCTTGTCCACCTTAGGAACGTCGGCAATGACAGTGTGAAGCTCTTTGTAAAACTTTGCCTTCACTTCATCTGGGTTAGTCATGGTTGGGGCGTAGGCACTGATGATGGTAAGATGCTTCCTTCCAGCCATCAGTGGGAGTTTCATGGTCATGAGCCTGTCATTCACTCCCTTGGGAAGTCCAGCCAGCTTGCCAACAAGAATTGTCCAACTGCAAAGCCAACGCCTGCTTCACGCCGCTCTTCGCTAGCTCTGCCACTCCAGAAGAATGTGTAGCCAGAGCCTCTTTCACAAAGCTCTCCTTCTCCCGCGAACCTGGTCTCGCTCAGGGCTGCAATGTCGATGCCGTATCTGGCGAGTTCCTTTCCAATTAGAGCTGTTCTCCTCTGAGGTCTGTCTGCATCGTCTCTGTCCAGGAGTGTGCGCACATTCCATGCACCCAATGTGAGAGGAACTACCCTCGTTTTTTTTCTTTGTGATTACCGCTGGTATAGGGTCCCGTCCAGCCGCGGTGAGCTGGCTAGGGAAGGCTGGAGCAGGCAATGTTTAGGGCACCTTTTCCAGCACCTTCCTCTTGCCATGGAGGTGAGCAGTGCATTCCTGAAGAGGGCTGCTCAGTCGCCCAGGGGGCTGACGGACTCTACTGCTGCTCTGTGTCAGCGAAGAACGACCCTATGCCCTGGGCCGCCGGTGTGCAGGGTTACGGCTTCGGCTCCCAGTGTACCCACACCTGCCGTTTCGTCGCTTGCCTGTCGCCACAGGACTTGTCGGTGATTGATGGGATGGGATGGGATAGATGACAAAAGTGACTTGCACGATGACGTGGATTTAATTGAGAAAGAGTTGCGCAGTTCGTCGATCTCACTCTCTCGCCCGAGGCCATCTTGATCCAGTGGCAGGACACAGTTGAGACGGCTGGAGACAGAAACGGGTGCAGTGGATGGCCATGATGTCCTATGTGTCTTGTCATGCCCTTAGCGCTCCACAACGCTTTGCTGAGAATCACCTTCTTGACCGTTGACCATCTAGTGGTTCCTCTGCTCAGTCCACCGAATCCAGTCTTCACGTGCTTAGGTAGACATACCTAGATCACCGAGGGTTTGAGACCCGTTGGCTACCCTCACCAGGTTTAGCCGGCCAAAACACACACACACACTCATACACACACACACACACACACACACACACACACACACACACACACACACAAACTCTCTCTCTCTCTCTCTCTCTCTCTCTCTCTCTCTCTCTCTCTCTCTCTCACACACACACACACACACACACTCAAATACACACACAAACTCTCTCCTCTCTCTCTCACACACACACACACACACACACACACAAAATCACACACAACTACACACACACACACACACACACACACACACACCTGAAACAAAAACAACACCATAAGCATTAGACAGCTATGCCATCTACCTTTGAGGTGGTAGGCCACGTAGATCTGGGCTGATCGTGATGGGCTGAGGAAGGGGTACTTGGGTTTGAAGTTGCCTGCAGCGGTGAGTGCCTTGATGAGGGCCGTCGCCACCGTCTGCTCCATGAAGCCCATCATGGGCAGCCCTGCCACAGGCAACGGATCCTTCTTGGGGGGCAGCTTGTGGGGCAGTTGCAGGTTGCAGTACTTCTCTGGGTACCTGTGTGGAGCACACGGACATCCATTGGTATTTTCAGATCAGTGGATGGTGCCACAATGAATGAATGAATGAATGATTGAATGAATGAATGAATGAACAAATGAATGAATAAATGAATGAATGAATGAATGAATGAATGAATGAATGAATGAATGAATGAATGAATGGGTGGATGGAGTTTTACGGCCTATCAGCCTCTACAGGCTATGTAAGGCAGCAGATCATGACAATCTCTAGTTGTCATAGCAAAATTTTGCAAGACATCAGGATTAACTTTTTCAAATCGTGAATGGAGAGTCAGTGGGTCTATGCTTACATCCCAACCCAAAAGGAACATACAACAACTTAACCCTTTTTACCCCAGCAGCATTCACTGCCACCATCTTTGATGTTTGCCTGACGTCCTTTGACATTTTGGAGAGTTCATGTGCACTAAAGCATGATATGATGCTATGCGCTGAACACAGTAGTTGGCGATATGTAGGTTCACATGATGCTACGCATTAGCACAATTTTCTTGTTGTAAGGGGGGGAAGATCAAATTCAGAGAACTAGGCTTAACTCTATAGCTTTACATTTAAAAATACTAGCTTAAAAATACATCTATTTTCCTGAGATTCCAGGGAGAAGATGCACTAAAATTACTGTGTCTTGTATGAGTTAAAGGCAAGTTCTTCATTGCTTGGATTGTCGCTTATTAACAGCATCCCTGATGACGTGAATGTATGATGATTGCTCAGGCTCATGAGTCAGTCCTGGGTCTTTGAATACATTTCTAATCATAAATCTAAGTTGCACTTGGCTCAACTTCAAGTTCACACATGCACGTCACTCCAGAGAAAGATGCAACTGTAAGAGTTCTGACTGTAGAAATGTAAAAATGCAGAGGAAATATGCACTGTCACCCATAATTTCATTGTATACTCACATACACACATGCAGACACACTCACACACACACATATGCACATGCAAAACAGAACCTACCAGAACTTCTAACCACAATGACACATCATAGTCTTTTAAAGATGACAATTGAAGCTACATTTTCCTCAAGATCATGTTTGTGCATGCATTCAAAATACTCTGTATCAATTCTGCAACAAAGGTACATTCAAAGAAAGAAAAAAAGAAGAAAAAAGCAAGCAAAACTTATGGCATGGGGTCTTACTTCATGAACTTGAGAAGCTTGGGTTCAGATTCCATGAAGTAGTACTTGCCCTTATACTGAGCGGTGAATTCTCCACTGCCAGGCACTATTGCCTCGTATCTGCAACACAGAAACACATAACTGTAAATCCAATGGGCACATTTCTCTCCCTCCAATGTGAGGTCTTCAGTTTTACATGCAAAGAGCACTGCAAAAGAACACAGATGATGATTTCAGTTCCAGGTATGAAGGCATGCATGCATGGACCATTAACCACATCACGGAAGACCAAAGTCCTTGGTAACTAGTGCCCAACTTGAGTGAGCCGTTCTCAATTACATTTCATCAGTGCAGGTTAAAACCCTATCAAACAAGACTGTTCCCACAATTCTGCAATGTCACTACATGGTCAAAGCGATGACCCATCAGCACATCCACCACTACAATAAATCACTGCTCATGAAAGCTGACCAACTGGCACTCCTTAAATGCTTTAGCACAAGGTGAAGTTAGTGATTCTGCAGAGTAACAGAACGCGCTTATCTGAATCTCAATCCGTTTTCCACTTTAACTCCTGATCATGTGCTACTTGATCAGTTTATTCCTGGCACTTGATTACAAGCACAGAACAAGCAGACAGAGGATGCACACAGTCATGCACTAACTCATTCCTTGTGGAACATTCCAACCATGTGCTGGCTTACAGCAGCTCAAGGGTTAATCATACTCCATCATGCTCTCACCATACCCACAGATAACTATGTTCCACCCTGGTAAAGCTCTAACTCAGACCCATCCTCCACCATCACTTAACACAGCAACACTAGGGAATCGAGTAGGGATTAACCAGCACTTTCACTACTAGACTACTCATACCGCTGATGATCAAAACTGATTTCTAACACTTCACCAATACATCACTAGACACAAGGTGACTAGACTGACCACCACTCCACCAGCACTATACAGCATCACTTAGTGGTCAAGCAGGGAATGACTGGCACATCCCATACTGCACTACAACACTGGTAATCAAAATCAACATCCACCACTTCACCATTACATCACTTCCCTTTTTGTTCTTGTTCCTGCATGACCGTCTCTGAAGACTATGAGTATGACATCAGCGATGCAACAGGAGAGAGCACTACCCAACTCCGATGTACAGATGCTGTTGGAGATCAAGCATGCAAGGGCAGCAGCAGGGATGACTATCTTCAGTACGGGTGATGCACTTCTGGTTGAGATTATGCAACTGCCCATTCTCAAACGCTGTGATAGCCTGGGAGACAGCTGAGTGCCAGACACAGCAGTCTGCTGCCAGGGACTCCCAGCTTTTGTGCCCTCATGTTGATCGAGGAAAATTGCTGCTATCCTGTCTTGTCACTTTGTCTGGTATGAATGAGTGCATGATTGTGCATGAATGTATAGGTGAACATCGATTGATGCACCTGTTGGTTAAACGTCTTTACGTGCCAACGAGAACGAAAGTTGTGACGTCTGTGGGATCTTCCCAGTATCCATGGTGTTTAGTGCTCTCCCCTTGTGCCCTCATGAGTTCAAAGCCAACCCGAAGCCTCTGCTGGGCTATTGATAGCCTCTCTTTTAGGAGGTGTAGATGGTCCAGTATGCTAAGGCGTTGAGCTTTGCAGCGAGGCGCTGTGCCGTGGTTCAATCCCAGGGGCGGGAGAGATGGGAGAAAAAGTTACAACTCCCAGCTTTCAGCCGTGATGTGGCATGCCTTTATAGAGGCCCTTACATCATCCATATAGCATTCAACTGGCTCTCTAGGGGTTCAAGCTCAAATAAATTATGGGCGGAAGGAGTTTTACGGCCTTTCAGCCTATGTAGGCTATGTAAGGCCATTAAGCACCAAAAGCACTAGACTAGTTTTAGAGTAAGTACAAATCAAGTATCAATGTCCCTAGTTATTCGCCTCTCAGGTATACCCCCTGTGTGTTTGGGGTAAGAATTGACCCACTGTGTTTCCCTACGTGATTCGTAAGAGGTGAATAACTAGGGACACCTTGGCTTGCTTTACGTTTACTCTAATCTGTTCTAGTGATTTTCGTGCTTAATGGCCATACATAGCCTACAAAGGCTGATAGGTCGTAAAACACTATCCATCCATTCATTCATCCACCCACCCACCCACTTACCCACCCATCCATCCATCCATCCTCTCAGGTATTGCATACGGAGAGGCAGTAGGTCTGTTCTGTCCCCCAACTCACGGGGGCCTCATGCTCAAGTAACCAGCTCGGAGAAAATCCATTTTGGGAGGTGGTCATTCTGACCCAATGGCAACCCATCCATGCCGACTAGACAGCCACTCCACCATCACTCCACAACATTACTAAGGAGGATCAATTGGGGACTGACAGGCATTTTCCATCCAGGAAGGTGACTGGGCAGTATCCCAGCAGCTCAGGCGTGATGTCCAGTCCTTCCAAATCCTTGGGTTGCAGTCTTCGAGGCAGCAGCTCCGCGGAGGGCAGAGCTATGGGTGCCTGTGGTGGCACGTACTTCTCAGGGTCACCCAAAAATATGGCCAGCTCCTCCGGGCCAGCACACTTGTAGTAGTGGCCTGTGGAGAGGAGAAAGCAGTGAGTGTTTTAGAGTCCCTTGCTGTCAGTGTACGTGCGCCATTGGCTCCAGGAACTGACTCGTCTGCAACATGACAATGAGTCTCACAAAGGAATGCACATTAATTGACATCTTTGATCCCGATGTCAACCAAAGATTCTGCCAATGGCTTTTAGTGCAGAGAGGGAGTTTAGAAACACACACACACACACACACACACACACACACACACACTCACACACACACACACACACACACACACACACACACACACACACACACACACACATCTCTTTGTAGCATACTAAGTGAATGAACGAAACACTTCCATGGGGACCATAGAAAGATGAAGATTTGATACAGAGAATGAATGGAGTCATGTATCACCTAAGCATGAGAATGTTTCTTGGAGGTAGGATGGAGACGGCAACGCGAATGTTTTGTATACTAACATGGCCATTTGAAACTGATATTCATGTTTAAAAAAAGAGAGCCAAATCAAACTGGTAAGTATCTCATTTAGAGGCATTTCATAGTAGTTCATAAACGAGCAATTCCTTCAACAACACGACACCCTGCAAGCTACCCCACAATCACTGCAGACATGCCAGCATGCCTTTATCTGGTCACTTCCCACACCTCACATCAGCATTACTGACCTCGGTACTCAGCAGCATACGCAAGGGACTTGTTGGTGGAGCAGTCAATGAGTTCCCCCCGTGCCAGGCTGACTGGGCAGTACTGGCCGAAGTCCCCAAGTCGCTGCTCAAACTCCTTGGGCGTGATGCACATGTCCGATACTGAAGCGGCCAGGCCTGCGGACCAAGAAAAAGATGAGTAAATAGTGGTCACATCGTAATAAAATAACAACAGCAATGCTGAGACATGATGATGATGATGATGATGATGATGATGATGATGATGATGATGATGATGATGATATTAATGATAGTGATAGTAGCAGTAAGTAACAGCAACAACAACAATACTGTAAAATGCATTGATACATATGGACTGAATTATTAGAGATATTTTCATTTCATTAAAAGAATAGCATAATCCCAAACATGGCGGTAGGCAGCAGACATCTGCATTATGATAAAAAAATCTTCTCCAGACAGTCTCTCTCCAACAGATCTCTAAATCTGCACCCAAGCACACCTGGAACCTCACCACATCGATTTTTGATTGGCAGCGGAGAGACCTCTGACTTACCATCAGAGATGCACTGCAGGTATTTCTGGATTTGCTTGATACTGGCGCAGGCAGCCTCTAGCACCGAGTGCCACGTCCACCACTTGGACTCCTCTGCTTGAACCTTGACAAGGTTCATGTGCTCCTCCTCGTAGAACTTCTTCACATTGGCAACTTCTGTCTTGTACGCTCCCAGCTTTACTGCCAAGATGGCCGCACTGTCATGCAGGGGCAGTGTCCTGCACAGCAGTAGTAGAAAGAGACATACTTAGAGAGAAAACTGGGGTGAGGATTTCAGGAAGAAAGTTTCCTAGCAGATGGAATTCGACAGGGGTTGAAATCTTTTGCACAAATTCATGGAGGAGATGCAAAAAGTATTCAGACTTTACTGCAATACTTATCTGATGCTAAAGACTGTCAAACAAGATACACTGGATGCTGTGAAATGAGAGGCCACACAGACTGGAGTACATATATGTGCGTGGGTGACAGACAATATTTCTTGTCATTATCATGTGGTCTCATATCTTATAACCAATGCAATGATCTCAATTAGATTCTAATTGTTTGCATGAACAATCATAGATAACAGCCATGATGGCCATGCTACATGAATGCATTAGTTGATTTAATAATATGCATCAGCATTATCAAAATTTCTATAAATACTGAATTTTCACAAATAAAGTTGAGTACATACTATATACAGTCAGAGCCACTCAATGCCATCATATTCATAACAGTGGCACAAATCATAATGCAATAAGCAGGGAGGTTATGCTGTACAATGCTAGTTTTCCTAGGGATAGGAGAAGCATTAATAGTTAATTCTGATGGAGCAGTAAATTCTTATTCCTGTGCTTTCTGCAGTCTTCTTGCCAGCACCAGTAAATATGCTTCTCCTTCAGTTATCACTGACAAGTGCTCCCATCTTCAGTGAAGAAAGCGTTTGTAAGTTTTACAGCAGATTTGTCATGTAGAGGAGACAGAATATGAATAAACATGCATTATGAATTTTCTACATGAAATCGAGAATGGATTATAATGAAGTAATGACAAACTGAAAAGTGCTGACAGTTTAGAAATAAGCATTTATAACTAACCAGGACTAGGTGCAAAACTGTATCAACTGCCTGCTGAATAGCTACCATTACCCTATTCTGAGAGGCAGACTGAATATCTATCACAACAAACATATTAGCATCTGTTTTAACACCTGGTCTAGCACTAGAACACAAACATTTCAAACCCCAATCCCTCCTAGATACAATAAAATTGCTTCATCCTGCATCTAATTGGAACAAAGTAACAACAATGACGAAAACAAACGAAAACCAAAGCTTGATACTATATCACTAACTTCTTGAGAACAAGACAAAAACCCAAAACGTCCAGGGGTTATAAAACATTAACCAACATCAGGACTTACACTTTTCCTTTCAGGGGCTTATATCTGAAGACAATGAGGCACATAATGTTTATCAAAAGTTCACAGTTTTCTCCCCAAATCTCATTCCAAGCAAACTTTAGAAGACTTTGACACACTCTCCACAGAGAGTACAGCACCTAGTTTGCATTCATGTGCACACTTTCATGATGTCTATGCATTTGAACCAGGTGCACATTGCAGTGGTGCACATCTGCATGCATTGTGCATTTTGTGATGGATGCATGTCTGCATTCATGCACTGCCTTTCCCAGGTGATCATTCCTGTTCAGTTTTCATTCCCATGCAGATAGTGTGAGCACCATCTTGGCAGAGGCACTGTAGTTCAGGCAAAATGGTTCAGTGAAGTCTAAAAGGTTTGTCTGAGATTCTGAAGTCAACTCACTGTACAATGTTTGAATAAGCAGTCTGAAGGAAGAGTCAAAATTTGATCTTGTAAGTTGATGTAAAGAGATCAGATTCATGAGAACAAATATCAGGTTGTTATTGGAAATGGCTACCAAAATCTCCTGCTGCTGCTGCTGCTGCTGCTGCTCCTTCTCCTCCTCCTATTCCTATTCCTCCTCCTCCTCCTTTTCCTATTCCTCCTCCTCCTCCTCCTCCTCCTATTCCTATTCCTCCTCCTCCTCCTCCTCCTCCTATTCCTATTCCTCCTCCTCCTCCTCCTCCTCCTCCTCCTCCTCCTCCTCCTCCTCCTCCTATTCCTATTCCTCCTCCTCCTTTTCCTATTCCTCCTCCTCCTATTCCTCCTCCTATTCCTCCTCCTCCTCCTATTCTTCCTCCTCCTCCTCCTCCTCTCACCAGTAGTCTCTCCACTCCATCTCTTATGACCCATCTCCTGTCGTCCATTTCACAGCAGTACTGTAGAACAGCTGCAGTTTTCAAAACAGCTGCAGTTTAACGCAATGACACAGATCCACCAACTGAAAGAAATAATGTTTACAGGAAATTAATTTCAATTCCGCAAGTCAACACCTACCCCTCGCAGTTGATAGGCAGTATGTGGCCATTGGCTTGGATGGAGCATTGTGTTATGGGGCATTACACATCAGTACATCTCTTTTACCAACAGATACTTGTTTGCAACTAAGGTGCTAGGGAGACACCTAGAGTTTTATGAACACTTCAAATGATGGACATGCTCGATGCAGACTTCAGGGTGACAAACCTGGAGGGTGCCAGACGGTCCTTGGTTCCACGCACCATCACCTCCTTATAGTCCAGCTCCAGCTCAACCACTCGCACCGGGATGATGCTCCGCTCCGTCATCAGGTCCACCTGGTTCTTTGTCATTGGGTACCCGTCCAGCACAAACCTGCAGGTAAACAGGGTGTCTTATGCATAAAGTTTGCAAGTACTCAAGGTGTCTTTCTACTTAAAATCTACAAGTATTTCATTGCAGGGTTATTTTGTTCAAAATCTTCAAGTATTCATGGTGTCTACCTGCTTATAATCTGCAATAAGAATTATAAATATACAAACTGACGCGAGTCCAACTTGTTTATTTGAGACACAAGCTTTTGGAGCCTGAGAGCTTCTTCATCAGGTTCCGAAAGCTTGTGTGACCTGACGAAGGAACTCTCAGGCTCCAAAAGCTTGTGTGACCTGACGAAGGAACTCTCAGGCTCCGAAAGCTTGTGTGACCTGACGAAGGAACTCTCAGGCTCCGAAAGCTTGTGTGACCTGACGAAGGAACTCTCAGGCTCCGAAAGCTTGTGTGACCTGACGAAGGAACTCTCAGGCTCCGAAAGCTTGTGTGACCTGACGAAGGAACTCTCAGGCTCCGAAAGCTTGTGTGACCTGACAAAGGAACTCTCAGGCTCCGAAAGCTTGTGTGACCTGACAAAGGAACTCTCAGGCTCCGAAAGCTTGTGTGACCTGACGAAGGAACTTTCTGGCTCCGAACGCTTGTGTGACCTGACGAAGGAATTCTCTGGCTCCGAAAGCGTGTGTGATCTGACGAAGGAACTCTCTGGCTCCGAAAGCTTGTGTATCAAATAAACAAGTTGGACTCGCGTTAGTTTGTCTATAATTCTTTTTGAGGTCAAAGTCCAACACCGGCTCATATCCCTATAAAATCTGCAAGCATTTAAGGCAATATTGTCAGCTTAATATCTACAAGTATCTAAGGCAATATTTTCTTGTCTTGTATGGAATGGTATAGTAAGGAATGGTATGGTATGGAATGGTATGGAATGTTATGGAATGGTATGGTCTTGTCTTGTATTGAATGGTTTATGATATGGTATGGTATGGTCTTGTCTTGTATGGAATGGTATGGTATGGAAGGGTACTATGGTGTGGTATCGTATGGCATTGTCTTGAATGGTATATGATATGGTATGGTATGGTCTTGTCTTGTATGGAATGGTATGGTATGGAATGGTATGGTATGGTGTGGTATCGTATGGTATTGTATGGTATGGTCTTGTCTTGTCTGATATGGAATGGTATGGAGTGGTGTGGTGTGGTATGTTATGGTATGATGTGGTGAAGTGTGGTATGGTGCGGTGCGGTGCGGTGCGGTGTGGTATGCTATGATGGTACGGTATTGTATGGTATGGTATAGTATGTTATGGTATGCTATGGTATGGTGTGGTATGGAGTGGTATGGTGTGGTGTGGTATGGTATGCTAAAGTATGGTATGGCATGGTGTAGTGTGGTGTGGTATGCTATGCTATGGTGTGGTATTGTATGGTGTGGTGTGGTATGCTATGGTGTGGTACTGTATGGTGTGGTGTGGTATACTATGGTGTGGTACTGTATGGTGTGGTGTGGTATGCTATGGTGTGGTACTGTATGGTGTGGTACTGTATGGTATGGTGTGGTGTGGTATGCTATAGGTGGCATCAACAGGCTCCAGAGTGACAGAGACAGACAGGGACCCACCCTCGAGTCTGGCACTGCATGTCCAGGAGACAGATTTCCAGGGCCTGGATGGCCAGCTCATCCGGGACAGTCAGCCCCTTGTACAGATGGGAGTTGATGGCCTGGGCCAGCTCGGTCTTGGGCTGTGTGGCCAGCACCGTGCGTAGCACCTCCCCAATGGACAGCCGCACCACACCGTACTCCTGCGCAAACCGGTTAGCCACTGCAGGGCAGATAGAGTAAAAGGAATGTTATGATTTACACCCCTCGTAGTTGAGTGCATTGATGAGATCCTACCTGTCCTGACACAGATGATCAATGATTGCTTCCAGACTGGCACCTTCCCTAGTGTTTTCAAGCAGGCTATAGTTAAGCCGCTCTTGAAGAAGCAGGACCTGGATCCAAACAAACTTAGTAATTATAGGCCAGTCTCCAATCTTTCTTTTCTGTCAAAATTGTTAGAGAAGTTAGCTTTGCAGCAGCTGCTGGAGCACGTGTCCCAGTATGACCTTTTGGCCCGTTTTCAATCCGCGTACCGTGCTCATCATTCCACCGAAACAGCTCTGCTCCGTGTTCTAAACGATCTTCTCGTTGCTTCTGATGATTCCAAAGTTTCTCTTCTTACTCTGTTGGACTTGAGTGCCGCGTTCGACACAATAGACCATGGAATTCTTCTCACCCGTCTTAGAAACATTTTTGGCATTGAGAACTTAGCACTCTCTTTCCTGCATTCATATCTCTCAGAACGTAGACAGACTGTTTCGATCTCGGGTTTTGCTTCTGATCCTACACCTCTCAAGTACGGAGTCCCTCAGGGCTCTGTTCTGGGTCCTCTGCTGTTTCTACTGTACACCCAACCACTCTCCAATGTAATTGATAGTCATTCAGTCTCTCACAGTGAATTTGCTGATGATACCCAGCTCTACAACTCCTCCCATCCCAGTCAAATCCACTCTCTTCTTTCTACCAGCGAACACTGTATCTCTGACGTGAAACGGTGGATGACCCTGAACAAGCTCCAACTCAATGACTCAAAAACTGAAGCACTCCTGGTGGGCGGCGGAGGCGAATCGGATCAGGCCCTCAAACTAACCATTGGTCACAGTGACATCGTCATTCTGCAGACACCCGGTTTTTTACT
>JAWQFJ010035578.1:30000-52500 GCA_034096865.1 Theodoxus fluviatilis
CTGCGACACCATTAACGCTTGGCCCTTGGTTACTTCCCGGCGACATCTTTGAACTCGTGTGTGGCACGCTATTGTATCTCTACTCTGTTCTTAAGTGTGTGTGTGTGTGTGTGTGTGCGTGCGTGTGTGTGTGTGTGTTTTATGTGTGTGTGTATGTTTGTATGTATGTGTGTGTGTGTGTGTGTGTGTGTGTGTGTATGTATGTGTGTGTGTGTGTGTATTGTAATGCGAACGTGAGCCAGAAATAGATACGAATACATGTCACGTGATCAGTTTCAGTCTCTTAACCCTGAGATGGGTTGTTAAGGCACCACTGATGACTTTCAGACAAACTTCCTCCATCGATCTCTATCCTCTGTGGCTCGCTGTGAGTCAGCAAAGGTCAAGCCTGTCCACTCTTTGATGTTGTCTTCCCATCTCTTTCTCTGCCTGCCTCTCCTTCTCCCACCTTGTACGGTACCTTGCAGGATGGTCTTGGCCAGCCCACTGCCTCTTGACACGTGACCGTACCACTTCAGCTGTCTGCTTTTCACGATTGAGAGCAGGTCATCGTACTGTCCAAATGCTCTCCTGATCCTGTTGCTGACTTCCTCATTCGTGACATGGTCTTTATATGAGATGTTCAGAATCTTGCGGTAGCATCTCATTTCCAGGGCTTGTATCCGTCTCTGTAGTTCAGATGTGAGTGTCCAGGACTCGCATGCATGCAAGAATACGGAGATGGTCAGCGTGCGCATGAGCCTGATCTTCGACGCGAGAGTGATATTTCTGTCACGCCATATTGGCTTCAACTTTGCCAATGCTGCTGTTGTTTGTGCTATCCTGGACAGTATCTCTGGTTTGGACCCTTCATCAGTCACAATAGATCCTAGGTATTTGAAGTTGTTCACAGCTTCCAGTTTTTGGCCCTTCACTTTGATTTCCATTTTGAAGCCCCGAGGGTTGTTCGTCATCACCTTGGTCTTCTCGGCGCTGATCTCCATGCCATATGCCTGTGAGGTCTTGTCCAGGTGCTCGACAAGACTAGTCAGCTCCTCTTCGCTTCCTGCTAATCCATCAATGTCATCAGCACAACGTAAGATGGTGATCTTTCTGCCACACATGCTGATCTATTCTTCGTGGTCTGCTAGGGCACCAGTCATTATCCTTTCGAGGAAGAGGTTGAAGAGTGTGGGGGAGAGTAGACAGCCCTGTATGACTCCGACCGTTGTTCTGAACGATTCGCCTGTGGTACCATTCAACAGGACTGCGCTGGTCGCTCTCTCATAGAGATGTTCGACGACTTTGATTATTTCGGTACTACTAATGACCGCAATATACCGCAATATACCGCAATATACCGCAATACCCCCAAATACACTCTCAGAAAAGAAAAAACATCAACAGATCGATGCTAAAAACGTGCTTTTGACGCAGCATTTCAACCACAAGAGAGAGAGCGAGCGATCGTAGTTGACTTTGATACCATTAGAATGTGAATGACATGGATAAGGCTATTGGCTGGCTGGAGTCACGTGACTCATTCTGGCTTCTGGATTGGCTCAAAGTGTAAACAATATGGCGCTCTTCTCAATTATCGGTTGCTGTTCAATTTCGTTCGGTGATTGATATTACGCGATCATGCCGAGAAGAAAACAACGTTCGGAGAAGTTTAGACACAGTAGATCACGTAGACGCCTTGCAAAACAGGCTGCATGTATTCGACAGCAGCGTAGGGCTGAAAACAGTGTTTCGACGGCAACACTGACTGAACCTTCATCTCTGCCTGCCACGACTAGTACAAGCACCGATGTCTCTGCGAAAAGATCCCAAGATTCTCCTCAACCGAGCACGTCAAGTGGATTTCGTGGAGTTAAACGAACTCTGATGAATCGGATGCTGATGTTCCGCTTGCCGCGGAGCGAGTACTGAAGTCAGTTGCTGCGACTACTAGTGAGGATGAACTACCAACAACGATCGTCGAAGCGGAACATCAGCATCCGATTCATCAGAGTTCGTATAACTCCACGAAATCCACTTGACGTGCTCGGTTGAGGAGAATCTTGGGATCTTTTCGCAGAGACATCGGTGCTTGTACTAGTCGTGGCAGGCAGAGATGAAGGTTCAGTCAGTGTTGCCGTCGAAACACTGTTTTCAGCCCTACGCTGCTGTCGAATACATGCAGCCTGTTTTGCAAGGCGTCTACGTGATCTACTGTGTCTAAACTTCTCCGAACGTTGTTTTCTTCTCGGCATGATCGCGTAATATCAATCACCGAACGAAATTGAACAGCAACCGATAATTGAGAAGAGCGCCATATTGTTTACACTTTGAGCCAATCCAGAAGCCAGAATGAGTCACGTGACTCCAGCCAGCCAATAGCCTTACCCATGTCATTCACATTCTAATGGTATCAAAGTCAACTACGATCGCTCGCTCTCTCTCTTGTGGTTGAAATGCTGCGTCAAAAGCACGTTTTTAGCATCGATCTGTTGATGTTTTTTCTTTTCTGAGAGTGTATTTGGGGGTATTGCGGTATATTGCGGTATATTGCGGTATATTGCGGTCATTAGTAGTTACCCAGCCTTGCATGTTTGCGTGACGCCATAAGTGTGACTATACATATATTATGGCTGCACGCGCTGATCATCCCAATCTGACGATGGCTGCTTCGTATTGAGCTCGTTGGCGTCGTCCTAGTTGCTGGTCATATTTTTAAAATGCATTTTTCTTTGCTTATTTTTCCGCCTGCAACTCACCCTCAACACAACTTCATTGAGATCCCAGACATTGAGAAAACGAAACGGACTGCTACGACAGCTTATTCCTATACAACATCACGCACAATCTCATCACGCCATCTATGCATCTTTAGACATACTTATCCCTCTGATATCCCCATGTTGGTGAAACATTTCAGCCCCAAAATATGACACGCTTTCAAATAAAATATTGTCAGTGCTCAAACATAGCAAACTATTTCTATGACTGAACACTACAAGACATGATCGAATTAGCTGATCGGAAAGGCCTTAAACTCGTTTGAGAGGTGGACTGATGCTGTGACTGCATCGCACACACGTTCATTCTTCCTTATCATTATTAATCTAATGAGAAGACAGCAATTCCATTATGTTGACGTTGTCTACTTACATTCAAAAAGTGGAAGCATTTTCATTTGCTGAGCTTCTGTTGTTTCACAGATGTTACTCAACGATTTTCATGGGCAAGGCCTTGTAATGGTGCAAACATTTCATCTTCACTTATGCATAATTAACTTGAAATGACCATTTTCTGCCTGTTTGTACCCATGCAAAAGTCTGAAATCTGAAGGCAGTTTTAGGACAGTCTGTCAGGTATGCATAACAAGATTGCTTTGCTTTGTGTTGCCCGAGGGTTCCAAGCTCCAACGGCGCTTTATGTATGCGCTAAACAAATGCAATAAATCAAGTTAACTGTCGCTAGTCAACTTGTAGAAGCACCCACTGATTTTGGGGGAGAAAGGGGGATGGGGGGATTGGGGTATGGACGGATGGGGGGATGGGGGTGGGGGGTGGTACAAAGAAAATACTCGTGAATCTCAATACCGGTAATCATCATTTTTCACGTAATGACCAATGATCACAAAGAAAAATTTGCGCGATAGTCTATTGTAGTTGAAGATACTCAGATAACGAAAAACTACCACAACAATTCATCCCATTGAGTCAATCTACACGGAAATGAATACAAGGACAACATTGTGCAATAGTGCGTTCCACCTACGCATGTCGTAGTGACAGCAATAACAACAGCAGCAGCAACAACAACATAATGACAACAATGGTAATGATGATATTGACAATAATTTGGAAGATAAGGATTTGGAATTCCAGGGGAAGGACGAAACTAGTTGGAGGACAGCCGGAAGAAACGCGATAGCTACTGCGAAGTTTGCCTTTGTCGCTTGCGACAGGCAACTGTCGCGAAACGCGACTTGTGTGTGATAGGGTGCCGTAAATGTCAGTGCGTGAGGTTGCATTGAATTACGCGCTCAGACCGTATTTTGCCGCAATGCGACAGAGAGTTTCGTGCGGCGGGGAAACGAAGTCACCTCAGGGGGTTATTTGGTGGGTTGAGGGGTGCGTTGGAATGCCACGGGGTTTACACACTATTCGACATGGGTCTGAAGGGCGCGAAAATTAGCCGAGCAATGATTGGGAGATGGTCAAGGGGCGCGAAATTACTGAGCTGTGATTGGGAGTTAATCACGTGACGGAGTTAACGTCAGGTCTGACAGCGTGTGTCTGATCAGATCATATCCATCGTCTGGATGGGAAGTTTGGGCGAGCAGTCGGTGCTGCCAAACTGAAAGCCACGCGGGTGGCTAAAGCGAAGTCGTTTCGCTTTGCTAGGAAAATTCGTCGCTGGGGACCTATGCTGGGTCGGCCGCGAGAGTGGGAAAGAGAGCCTTTGGTTGAGATGGAGAGAAGTTTCGCTTATGGGAGGAGTCACGGCCTGCTGGTTTGAGGTAACGTACGATTTGCGACAATTCTTTTGCCTTTGGGAAATTGACCGTTGGTTAAGGCGGGAAAAAGGGTCATACATTGTGCATAAGTGAATTGTGTCTTAGAATTGAACTAAATCTTCGGGGGAAGGTTGGGGGAATGCCTATCTCCATTAAGTCATGATATTGTAATTCAATTCGTGAACCGGGAATGGTTAAATTCAACTTACTCGCTTGGTGCGGGCAAGTTTTTCAACTAAGCGTTCGGGCAAGGGTGCATCGCTTTATGTTGAATCACGCCTGTGTAAATTCTTGGGGGAGAAAGCGTAGTTTCTCATTAGACACTCGTTTGTATGTTTCCAGGCCACACACGTTCTACGCGCGCTCTACGAGCACTCTGTCGTTTCAACTATTGCATTCCGCAATTACCTGCCTCCTCGGGGAGTTAGTGAGAACTCTACCTACGTCGGCGCGTGCCAGCGTCGAGATCGGCGAACGATACTTCGAAGCACGTGGTGTGCTTACCCTCAACGGCGGCGAAGGCAAATGTGCAAGTACTCTTTCTGCAGTAACTCCGGGAGTTACGACCTTCGTTATGACTAGCTGTGTGCTATATTTTGGGGTCTAACGAAAACACCGACGGACTGGTGTTGAAGTCCACATGGTTGTGGCCTAACTGTCAGAGTGAAAGGACAGGTTAGAGGCGGGACGGTCGGGACGCTAGCGTTTGTTCACCCGCGCGGAGCGGTGATACGCGCAGCCAATGGTTGTAGGGGGGACATACAACGAGGGTAGTGCGATGAATGGACTGATTCTCTTGTAGGATGAAATTATTTCACACTTGTACTGATGACCAGGGGGATTCCTGCTGTTTCAGATGGACTTTCCGAATTTCACTGATTGGTTAGCGAGCGCGGTGCTCGTTAGTCAGTGACACCTCAGGATGGGAGCGGGGCGAGGTAGCCTACCCGTTGCCATGACGCAGAGACGCCTGGAGGCGTACTTCTTCACGGTACTACCGGCAGCCTTCTAAGAGGAACTTTTCTTCTGGGACTTGTCCGAGCACGGTGCTTGGGACTGTATACTTTCGACGGACTGAAAGGGGGAAGGGGTAGTGGGTCGTGCGCCATTTTTCTGTGAGGTTTGGGTTGGTGTAACTTTGGCTTGGTTGGGTCGGGTTGTGCTATGTCAGGATTAGAGTGTTCTGGACAGCGAGTGGTCCGGACTTCGAAAAGGGTAAGAGAAAACCTTTTTCATTCTTTCTTCGCTTGCTATTCGACATCTGTTTCACTGCTCACGGGAGCTTGTTTTGGACAGGATTGTCGTGCGAGAAAGGAGCGCGTGAGTGTGGCTTCGCGCGTGTCTGATTTGCCTCTATGTGTCTTTCCTTGGTTGCGAGACGTGGGCGGAAGTGCGTCAGCAAGGGGAAGGGGGGTGGAGCTAACGGGGGTTTGGGCTCATTAATATGCAGACAGGGGAAGGGTGTTGTTGTGGCTTCGTTTTGAGTAACTTAGCTAAAGGGTCTGTGAAAGGGACGGGGAAAATCTTTCTGTGGGGATTTGTTTCCTAACGTTCCGGGATTTCTGGGGGAGTTTGGAGATTTCAATTTAACATTGGTTTGTTAAAGGTTTCTGCAGTGAAGTGGGAGACTGTTTGTGGGTTGGAGAGTGTTTGCAACTTTGTGTCATTGTGGAAGTGGAAGACTTTAATCTCTGTTGTGAGATTTCTCTTGTTCTTGCTGCGAGCATTAGAACGAGTGGTTGGAAGGGGTGTTTTTCTTGTCAGAAACTGCTGTTGTGAATATATTCCAGTTTCTGGTGTTTGTATGAAGGAGTGAAGGGAAGTGAAGTTTTGTTTACACATTGTTAGTTAATCTAGTCACCGGTGACTTACATACTGCTTCTTTGTGTGTAGGATTTTTTCATGCTTGAACTTGTTTCACTTCTATTGTTGCGAGTTGTCTGTTGTTGTTGATTTTTTCCTACTTCCAGCAGCGGAAGTGCTACCATCTTGTGTCCGCTGCGCGACTTTGTTTTGGTTTCTTTTTCTTGCATTTAATCACCTACCTGCTCCTTCCTTTGCGGCCCTGTGCAGCGAGGAGGAGTTTGTTTTTGATTAAACTTGATTTGTTTATTTTCATCCCGATTCAGTGGTCATTTATTCACTTGTTCGCTTGACATTGTTTGACGTTTGTGGTGTCCCCCCAAGGAGTGGTGGTTGAGTTTAGATGTAAACTCTTGTTTGTCTTAAGGTCTCTCTCCTCTTGGACGACTACGTCGTTCCTCGAGGGGGAACCTATCATTAGCCAGTCTAGATAAACGCGACAGCAACCATTAAGAAAACAGCGATGATGATGATGATAATCATCATCAATCATCATCAATCATCATCAATCATCAGTTATCACCAGTCATCATCAATCATCATCAATCATTAATCATCATCTTCGACAATCAGAATACATATTTTCTCATTTTCCTACGTCGTCAAGCTCATTGCATATGACGCAAATAAGCCAAGAATCAGCATGCAGATCACGCGTGTCAAAAAAAAGCTCGTCTCCTCAAATAGCCAGCAGTGTATTTGCCGCCGTCGAAGCAGCGGAGCAGCCTTCAATCAACCAATCAGAAAAGAGCTCTAGAGAGAAACCTTCGAGTTACATGATAGTAGTGATATAGGGCACGTTTGTTAGGCGTAACATCTCGAAAGAATCTCGAGGGCTATGCGTTGCCTACGTTTCTCGCTCATATAAGAAGGTACTCGCCGTGAAGGAGAGACGCCGAGGGGGCTCCAGAGCTCCCTCGCTGCGTCCCGCTGCAGAGGCCCGGATGTACTAAAATGGCGGAGACCGTGCCAGTTGGGATGTCGCTGATGGATGGCAGTACCTGTAATGTGTTTCTCAGGGACCGAGAATGGAAAAGTGTACATTTACGGAAGTATTTGCTGTTTGAGTATTAATTTGTATATTTTGAGGAGTAGGTGTATAGGTTATTTCTGGACATACACTGCCGAAAAAAATTCTATCGTTTTCAAACAAGCAACACTGTACACGTACACTTTATGAATTACGTCCCTTGAATTAATCAAGATGAACCGAGGC
Organism: Theodoxus fluviatilis; assembly: GCA_034096865.1. Lineage (NCBI taxonomy): Eukaryota > Metazoa > Mollusca > Gastropoda > Cycloneritida > Neritidae > Theodoxus > Theodoxus fluviatilis. The sequence goes on from JAWQFJ010035578.1 coordinate 37,566, forward strand.
ACAACATTTTCGACAAAATTGTCTACAGTTGAACCCGGGTGTAATGGAGAAATAGGTTTTCGGAAGTATCTCACCTGAGAGAGACTTGATTTTTGCTGGTGAGTTGAGGGTGGGGTTAGTAGTCCGAAAGCAGTATAAAAATTGAAGTAGAGGGTTTGGAGTGAGTGGAAGTTGAGTTCTGCCCCTCGGGTGATGAGCGGTGTTCGCTCTGAGATATGAGTTGTAGTGAGTAGAAATGAACGTGAGTTGGTTGTGAGAAGATGGCTATATAAGAGAGGGCAAGAAGACAGAGATCAGTCCGCCTACTGAGAAGAGAGGGGAGAGATCGGTCCCCGCACAACAGAGAAGCAGACGAAGAGAAGAGAGAGGCAGACGAAGGGAAGAGAGAGGCAGACGAGAGAGAGAGAGGCACACGAAGGGAAGAGAGAGGCACACGAAGGGAAGAGAGAGGCACACGAAGGGAAGAGAGAGGCAGACGAGAGAGAGAGAGGCACACGAAGGGAAGAGAGGCACACGAAGGGAAGAGAGAGGCAGACGAGAGAGAGAGAGGCACACGAAGGGAAGAGAGAGGCAGACGAAGGGAAGAGAGAGGCAGACGAAGGGAAGAGAGAGGCAGACGAAGGGAAGAGAGAGGCAGACGAAGAGAAGAGAGAGGCAGACGAAGAGAAGAGAGAGGCAGACGAAGAGAAGAGAGAGGCAGACGAAGAGAAGAGAGAGAAGCAGACGAAGAGAAGAGAGAGCAGACGAGAGAGAGAGAGGCAGACGAAGGGAAGAGAGAGGCAGACGAAGGGAAGAGAGAGGCAGACGAAGGGAAGAGAGAGGCAGACGAAGGGAAGAGAGAGGCAGACGAAGGGAAGAGAGAGGCAGACGAGAGAGAGAGAGGCAGACGAAGAGAAGAGAGAAGCAGACGAAGAGAAGAGAGAAGCAGACGAAGAGAAGAGAGAGGCAGACGAAGAGAAGAGAGAAGCAGACGAAGAGAAGAGAGAAGCAGACGAAGAGAAGAGAGAAGCAGACGAAGAGAAGAGAGAAGCAGACGAAGAGAAGAGAGAAGCAGACGAAGAGAAGAGAGAAGCAGACGAAGAGAAGAGAGAAGCAGACGAAGAGAAGAGAGAAGCAGACGAAGAGAAGAGAGAAGCAGACGAAGAGAAGAGAGAAGCAGACGAAGAGAAGAGAGAAGCAGACGAAGAGAAGAGAGAAGCAGACGAAGAGAAGAGAGAAGCAGACGAAGAGAAGAGAGAAGCAGACGAAGAGAAGAGAGAAGCAGACGAAGAGAAGAGAGAAGCAGACGAAGAGAAGAGAGAAGCAGACGAAGAGAAGAGAGAAGCAGACGAAGATAAGAAAGGAGCAGACGAAGAGAAGAGAGAAGCAGACGAAGAGAAGAGAGAAGCAGACGAAGAGAAGAGAGATGCAGACGAAGAGAAGAGAGGCAGACGAAGAGAAGAGAGAGGCAGACGAAGAGAAGAGAGAAGCAGACGAAGAGAAGAGAGAAGCAGACGAAGAGAAGAGAGAGGCAGACGAAGAGAAGAGAGAGGCAGACGAAGAGAAGAGAGAAGCAGACGAAGAGAAGAGAGAAGCAGACGAAGAGAAGAGAGAAGCAGACGAAGAGAAGAGAGAGGCAGACGAAGAGAAGAGAGAAGCAGACGAAGAGAAGAGAGAAGCAGACGAAGAGAAGAGAGAAGCAGACGAAGAGAAGAGAGAAGCAGACGAAGAGAAGAGAGAAGCAGACGAAGAGAAGAGAGAAGCAGACGAAGAGAAGAGAGAGGCAGACGAAGAGAAGAGAGAAGCAGACGAAGAGAAGAGAGAAGCAGACGAAGAGAAGAGAGAAGCAGACGAAGAGAAGAGAGAAGCAGACGAAGAGAAGAGAGAGGCAGACGAAGAGAAGAGAGGCAGACAAGAGAGAGAGAAGCAGACGAAGAGAAGAGAGAAGCAGACGAAGAGAGAGAGAGGAGACGAAGAGAGAGAGAAAAGCAGACGAAGAGAGAGAGAGAAGCAGACGAAGAGAGAGAGAGCAGACGAAGAGAAGAGAGAGGCAGACGAAGAGAAGAGAGAAGCAGACGAAGAGAAGAGAGAGCAGACGAAGAGAAGAGAGAAGCAGACGAAGAGAAGAGAGAAGCAGACGAAGAGAAGAGAGAAGCAGACGAAGAGAAGAGAGAGGCAGACGAAGAGAAGAGAGAGGCAGACGAAGAGAAGAGAGAGGCAGACGAAGAGAAGAGAGGCAGACGAAGAGAAGAGAGAGCAGACGAAGAGAAGAGAGAGCAGACGAAGAGAAGAGAGAAGCAGACGAAGAGAAGAGAGAAGCAGACGAAGAGAAGAGAGAGGCAGACGAAGAGAAGAGAGAAGCAGACGAAGAGAAGAGAGAGGCAGACGAAGAGAAGAGAGATCGGCACTGCACACACAGCAGAGACGGGCAGAGAGAGAGAGAGAGAGAGAGAGAGAGGAGAGAGAGAGAGAGAGAGAGAGAGGAGAGAGAGAGAGAGAGAGAGAGAGAGAGAGAGAGAGAGAGAGAGAGAGAGAGAGAGAGAGAGAGAGAGAGAGAGAGAGAGAGAGCGGGCAGTGTTGGTAAAAGGTTGGTGCGATATTTTTACACGGGTCAATAGCTTTTTAACTTGTCGAGGGCTGACCTATGTATTTTATGTTTTTATGTAAGAAGGCTGATCGAAATTTTACTTGTGCTTTTACATTTTTTTTCCCGTTCCGAGTTGAGTATGTGAAGAGAGTAGATGTAATTTTATAAGATTGGGTTATTTAGAATGTTGTGTTTGAGCCATATGCAAATGTAACTTTTTTTGGTTTTCTTACCCCCTGTTATGAGTATTTTAATGTTGAACATAAAGACGTGTAAGTAAACCGTGACCTGTTTTATTTCGTTTTTGCGTGAATAACGGCTATTGTATCGCGTGTGGCATAGGGAGCGTTTGTTAGGGGTAGAATCTCGAGAGAATCTCGAGGGCTAGGCGTTACCTACGTTTCTCGCTCTTTAGCCGTAGGTGGGTCTCGCTCGCCCTCGACTAGCCATTGAGGGGAGCCACTTACCTAACAAACGCACCCATACTCCGAGGCAAAACGTGCTTCAATGCAAAACACTCCGAAACCGCTTTTGGTTTTGCTTCGATGCAAAGCAGTGTTTTCTGTTTCACGTGTGGCTTGGCCTTAGGGCATTATCGACTTCTTCTCAGTGGAGGACATGCGGACGTTGTACTCAGGACGTGGGACCTGTAATGTGCAACGCATTTAGCTTCTCACTACTGCAGCCGTCTGCCTGGAAAGTGACGTCACAGAGGAAACGAGCAGCAGGCGGGTCTGTGAAATGCAGAACAGAAGCTCCGCTCTTATCAGGTAGTAAGGCTGAAATGGTCGTTGTTGCCAACATTTCCGGACACTGTATCTCAGGTACTCTTTGAACTCTCGTCCTTACAGTCATGTGACATACCGATGATAGCGCTCAGCTCAGACCGCACCCGCCACTCTGCCTGACTGACTTCGCACGCCCGGGGAGTTATGCTAAGATCCGGCCGCGTTAATGTATCTGTGTTTTGTGACAAACTTCTTGCTCGGCGGTACTGTACTCCATGCACCTTAACGGTCCGCGTGATTCGGGTGTAATCTTAAGCTAAACGACGTTCCGAATGTTTCCGACTTCGACCATTTCAGCAGCGCCAATAAACGTCGTACCTCAGGTACAGTGTCCGGAAATGTTGGCAACAACGACCATTTCAGCGGTAGTAAGCTGACAAACTGGCCTGGAAGTAGTCCCCATACGTGCCGATGTGATTTTGGCACACTGGATCAAGGCCGGGTTGAACCACAAACAGACTAGTCTAGTGGGCTCTTCCTGTCAGTGGCTTCCTGTGGAGCCCACGTCTAGTGCTCGAATGTAAGTTTGTTAGCGCAACTGTGCATGCAGGGCCATGCAGTAGCTGCAAAACGAGTGTGATATTGCCAGCACGCTGTCGACCCCTAATTATGTTTTGTTTTGTCTTCCTGCATTGTAACTTAAGAGCTCGATCCCACCATGCATGCCTAAAAGTTACAACGAAGACGAACCCGGAAGGATGAACAGGCCTTAAATGGCCTCAAGCATCTTACAAGTACAAGCTACAAGCTGCATCCATGCAATACACATATGCTGTGTACATGTATGGCAAGGCAACGCATCGCCCTGGAGCGAGAAGCAGCTGCTTACTACTCGATCCATACGCAACACAACGTCACGAGACAGGCGCAGTAAAAGCTGTGCGTTGTAACAAACGCCTCACCTGCATGCATGTCATTCTGTTACGCCATAGATGATAGAGAATTGTATTGATCTCTGCATGGCGTCTACCAGAACTCATATGTTAAGGCCTTCTCAAACGAGGCAACTCCACTCGGGCAACTCGATTGCTTGCCATACATTGCTTCGTGTGCGATGTCGGTTGACAGCAACTGGCATTCCAAGCAACTTTCCACGCCACCAGCAACTGAGTTGCTCGTGTTTAAACCTGTTCTAGTTTTGGGGGCAGTGGCGTGCCACTCTCTGTGAATCCACCAATCACCGGGCGACTTTAGAGCCTCGTTCTCGCGTTCTCGCGACTATTGCACAATTATAATGGTGGACATGTCTTCGGTTTACACAGAAAACGCTGTATTTGGGGATACTAAAAACCCATCCAAAGAAAATGTAAGCCATGAACAGCAATAATTTATCAAAGCTGTATGTTGAATGCATCAATAGGTCGTGAAAGCTCCTACATTTTAAAAATGGAAATGTAGGTCGTCGCATATACACGCATCTGTTGACATTGTGTACAAAGCTAGTGTTGTCTGATACCACGAATACAATACATTTAAATTGCATCTGTGTTATGAAAATACTGTTCAGATTAAATTGATTAATCAATTGAGGCCCAACCAGCTGCAACAATTCGTGAAAATGTTCATGGCTCATTCGAAGGAAAGTACTTGTTGCCTTGAGATCCTCGTTGAGGAGCTCTTGTAGCAGACATGAGTAGGCACCATGCCTTGGTCATTTTGTCAACCATTCATGAGACCAACACGATCTTGTTCTCTTTTTACTTTGCTCGGCAATTATAAGTATTGCAGCAGCAGCTGCAACATCATCATTAGATGACGAAGTACTGTCACCATCGTCACTCTAAGTTTCAGTCATGCTAGGGCAAGCCTTCGAGGCAGAGATGCAGAGCGTCTTGAGTGCAAGCGCGGGAATTAATACGCTTCCATAAATACCACGTGGCGAGAGGTGAAAGGTCACAGTCGAAGCGTGTGCAAGCTCCGTCTCCAGCATTGCCTGCCACATGGCAAGCATCCGGCCGCAATGTATATTAGGAAACCAGCCATGCCTTGAGAATAGATTACTGTGGTGAACCCTTGTGGTGGAAACAGTGAACCTTCAATTAAGGACGCCAAGTTTTCCGAATTCTGCTGACCCCAGCAATGCGCCAATTTTCTTTTCCTTCCTATTGGTCCAGAGTAAGTGAACTTTCAAGACATTGAGCGGCAAAAAGTTGCCGAGTAAGCAGGCGCCAAATTTTCCCTTCTTCCCATTGGTGAATCTCTGAGACTCTCAATGGAGACATGGAAGCAGGGGATAAATGCAGTCAGAGTCTGCTTGCTGAGGACTGGCTTGTTTTGCTCCTCTGCTGGGGAGTCCAGAATACAATCACTGGTATGCAGGCCAGTCTGACCTAGGGGGCAAGGACGGGGATGTCTCTCTCTCCCCCCCCCTCACATCTCACCGCCTCCAGCCCCCTGGACGGGTGAACATGCCGGCAGCGTTCCCTGACCAGCCTCAGCCAGGAGGAGATGACCATCGCCTGCCCCCCAGCCTGACACCCTCGCCAGGACGGATGTCAAGGGAGATGAGGCCATTTCAACCTCCCCTCTGCAGGACCCACCCGTGCATCAGTCGACACCCCCTCGACACTCCAAAACAACCCCCTTCAAGACCAGCAGCCAGGTCAACTGCCCTGACCCCCTTTGGCCAGGACAACCACAGGGTCACGCTGCCCTGACCCCCATCATCATTCCTCCACAGGACTCAGTGAACTCTCAGATAAGTTTTACCTCTATATAGAAAAGGCTGGCTGGCTTAAACTAGGATTTATCAAAGAAGTGTTATTCATGCACGTTGATTTACCAATCATTGTTTTATCTCTTCAAGTATTATTAAAGATTTTTGTATTTGACCTCTGCATTCATCTTCTCAGTTGTCCTGTCCATTCCTGGCAGCGAGAAAGGTGATTGAATGTTGCAAGACAACAGTGCGTTACCCCTAGACTTCTTCTTCATTAATAATCAGAGCACTGGCTTGTAACAGGAATATTCAGTTGTCCCAGCTGCTGTCTCTTTCCAACCCCCCATTCTGTCTGTCTTGCCCCTCCCCGACCTCCACCCCTTCCCCGTCCTTGCTGTGGGCTGGGGTCTGATTGTTGTCGCGGTCGTTGCCCTGTATATGTATGTATGTGTAGTGTACTTATATTGCGCGCACTTCCAGCCCAAAGGCTGCTCAGTGGCGCATGCACACACACAAAAAATTTCAATAATTTTCCATGGTTCTAGGATGTCCCTAGTAGGGATCGACTAGGATCCCCTAGTCAGCAAGACGCGCTTGGCGGAAAAGGCACGTCTTGAAGCTTCCTCTGAACTTCTTCTGCTTTGACTCCTGACGCAACGCCTCTGGCAGTTGATTCCATAGGACTGGTGCAGCAGAGCGGAAAGCTCGATCCCCCGACGAAGATTTTGTCGGTGGCACCCTGAGGAGATGAGAAGCACCAGACCTCAGATTTCTAGGGGGGCAGTGTCGGGAGAGCAGCTGCTGCAGGTACAATGGGGCGGCAGGAATGGTCTGGCAGCACTCGAAGGTTTTAGTGAGGATCTTGAAGGCTATACGCTGCCTAACAGGAAGCCAGTGAAGTTTGTGGAGCAGTGGTGTCATTTGACAGTCCTTCCTGCCTGCAGTGATGAGGCGCGCTGCTCTGTTCTGGATGACCTGGAGTCGATCCAGGTGTTTTGATGGAATGCCGTACAATACAGCATTCCCGTAGTCAAGCCTGGATAGGACCAGACTGGTGACAAGAGTCTTGATGACAGACTGCGTCAGGTATTTCCTAATCTTGCTGATGTTTAGCAGATGGAAATTGCATGTCTGGCTCGTTGTCTGGCTTCGGAGCAGTCAGACTGTCAGGACTCACCCACGCTTCTCTGCCCTCCCCCCTGTTTCTCTCCATAGCTACACCCCCCTCTCCTCTATCACCGGAAGAGAGAAACTTCCGTCCTTTGTATGAAAGCCTTGCGCCAGAAGTGAGGACTTCCGGCCTTTGTCTGAAAGCCCTCCCCCGGAAGTGAATCCTTCCGGTTATTTTCCCACTTTGTCTCTATTCTTGTCGATCCCGATAAATAGAGGCTGCCGTGCTTGCTTAGGGAGACCCGATTACACCAGGGTGAGGGAGAGACCCGATTCCATCTGGGTGAGAGATAGACCCCATTCCATCTGAGTGAGAGAGATCATTTCACCACTTGGGTTCAGAAGTTGACTTACTGAGAACTTGTACCAGCGGCCAATAAAGAGTGGAAAGGAACAAGCTTCGCCCCTGCGTCCTATATTTGGTTCCAGCCTTACCACCGACCACCACACATCATTGAAGCTGTTGTCTTGCTTGGGAAAGCCTGAGCGTCCCGCAAGGGACGGGATCCACCAGTGAGAGGATTGCGGATGGGACAACACCACTACTCTCCTCGGCAACTACTTCCCCAGTCCTGTTTTTCCGCAACACTTGCACTAGGACAGCAGAAAATCCGGAACGCCGTTTCAAAAAAGATTAATGAGTTCACTTGCCACACCACAGCAGACGAAGTCAACGGTGCACCATGGTCAGTGACTCTCCCACCTTCTAACGCTGTACTTCATTCTCTCGATCAGAACTCAATTCCAGAGAACCCAATCCCCTGAAGGACTCATTTAGCACTATAGAATTGCAATGTTTTTCCCTATGGTCCACCCATACCACCACCCACCTCTCTCTCTCTCTCTCTCTCTCTCTCTCTCTCTCTCTCTCTCTCTCTCTCTCTCTCTCTCTCTCTCCATAATTTCCAATCTGAAACAGCATATCTTCAAGAATTCTGCCAAGAGAGACTATTGTCTTCATTGGAATTTGAGATTCCTCTTCTTGCTGTTCATGAAGTTGGCAGATTTATTGAAAAACTCAACTCTAAAACTACAGGACCTGATGGCATCAATAGCTTTCTTCTTAAACTCTCTCTTCCATATGTAATCGACTCGCTCACATACATATACAATTTGTGCATTATCAAGCAAAACTTCCCAGATGAATGGAAAAAAGCTAAAGTTATCCCTCTACCAAAAGTGAAAACTCCCACAAGTCTAGATGACTTCCGACCCATATCAGTTCTATCAATTTTATCAAAACCAATTGAAAAGCACGTTCACAAACATCTGTTGGCATTTCTTGATCGGCACAGTCTTCTTCACCCCCTTCAATCGGGCTTCCGACCAAAACATTCCTGCCATACTGCATTATCCCACCTGATTGACACCTGGCTGCACGCCATTAACACCTCGAAAGTGATAGGATCTGTCTTCCTAGATTTCAGAAAAGCCTTTGACATGGTACATCACGACATACTATTGGATAAACTGGCTCTTTATTTTCATGGTCACACGACTGTGAAGTTTTTTCAGTCATTCCTGGATAATCGACAACAAAGTGTCCAATTCGATGGGCACGTTTCCAAGTATGGTATTCTAAAAGCCGGTATCCCACAGGGATCTGTACTAGGCCCCCTTTTATTCTGCTTATTCATAAATGACCTACTCTTGCATATCACAGATAGAAAGGTCTCATGCAACATGTTTGCAGATGATACAACGCTGTCTACCGCGGACCGAAACTATGGCAGATAAACTCCAAAAGAGTCTTGATGAAATATGTTGCTGGTGTCTTTCAAATCATATGGTCCTCAACCCGTCCAAAACCATGTATATGGTGATAACCACAAGGCAAAAACATCAACTACATCCTTTGTCACTCCCACTCTCACTTGATGCAGAGCCGATAGAAAAGGTGAAAGAACACAAAGTGCTTGGGGTGATGATTGACGAACAGTTAGACTGGAATTCACACATAAATCTAATGTGCAAAAATATTTCAAGCAATCTCTTTCTACTGTCAAAGCTGAGGCACTTTGTAGACACGGAAACCTGCAAAATCTTTTTCAGTGCCCACATCATATCACACATCAATTACGCATCAACATTGTGGGATAACTGTAGTGAAGCTATTTTGAAGAGAGTTAATTCACTTTACAGAAGAGCTTCTAAGCTTATGGTCCCAAATAAATCTCTCAGCACTGAAAGGAAAATGGAAATGCTTGACATTTTGCCTCTCCATAAGCATCTGCAACTCAATAAGTGTGTGCTTGTGAAAAAGGTAAAAGATGGTCGAACACCAGAATATCTAACCAAACTATTTGAGCAGTCATCATTCAGAGGTCGTGACAAATTTCTCCTGCCTCAGCCTCGCATTGATTTGTTCAAATCGAGCCTATCTTACTCTGGGGCTGCTCTGTGGAATACACTGCCTGATGACATAAAATGTATCAAATCTTTGCCTATGTTCAAAGACAAAATTCGCATTATTCTCAGGCATCATCCTATGACATAGTTTTCCACGCTTTCATCTGGCGTCTAGACAGTTGAACAGCTAAGTGTGTATTTGTGTATATTGTCCATCCCTCACATATAGGCTTACTTCAGGCCACCCCTGCTGAACTATCGAGGGGTTCCGGCTGATTGGGGGTGGGGGAGTAGGGGAGGGAGTGTACACCAAGAGGCTTTGGCCTACATGTATGTTATTTGTTTTTAACATGTGGATGTTTAGAAAATTGTTTATTATGTATATGTCATTGTAGTTGATTCAAGTTCCATATTTAAATTTTGCTTCTCTGGTACACTATCTACTCATTCTTAGTATGTTTAAGAAATTGTACATGTATAATACTTGCGATAATTATACTGATTCTCTCTCTCTCTTTCTCTCTCTCTCCCTCTCTCTCTCTCTCTCTCTCTCTCTCTCTCTCTCTCTCCTCCCTCCCTCCCTCTCCCCCACCCTCTCTCCCCAACCCACCAACCCTCTTACTCTCATTCTCTCTTCCCTTCCTCCCCCTTTCTCCAGCCCCCCCCCTCTCTCTCTCTCTCTCTCTCTCTCTCTCTCTCTCACTCACTCTCTCTCTCTCTGTCTCTGTCTCTCTCTGTCTCTGTCTGTCTCTCTCTCTCTCTCTCTCTCTCTCTCTCTCTCTCTCTCTCTTACCACATTTGAATATTTTGCCTCAAGGGCTGAATGTAAGAAAGGCACTACTGCCTAATTCACTACCCTTGTAAAATAAAGTTCGTTCGTTCGTTCGTTCGTTCTCTCCCCCTCTCTCTCTCGTTCTCTCTTTCTCTATCTCTCTCTCCTTCTCTCTCTCTCTCTCTCTCTCACCTTGACAGGCTTGACCTTTGCTGACTCACAGCGAGCCACAGAGGATAGAGATCGATAGAGGAAGATTGTCTAAAAGTCATCAGTGGTGCCTCAACAACCCATCTCAGGGTTAAGAGACTGAACTGAACTGAATGAGCCTATGACACTAGCGCGTGGAGCTGTGACGTGTTTATCTGCAGTGAGCTCACTTCCTTTCCAAGTTGGAGTCAGTCTACTCAACAAACAAAATGTGCATTTGTTTTGTATCAGGTTCTGAGGCCTACATTTTGTTGGCTTGAATGCGTTGTCACGGTCGTCGTCATCATTGTCGTCATTGTCATCATCGCTGCTCTTTGTTCCTACATTCACGAACATTCTATATGCTGCTGCTGCTGCTGCTGCTACTGCTGCTGCTGCTGTTACTCTGTGTGTGTGTGTGTGTGTGTGTGTGTGTGTGAGTGTGTGTGTGTGTGCGTGTGTGTGTGAGTGTGTTTGTGTGTGTGTTTGTGTGTATATGTATTATTTTAATTTGTGTGTATGTGCATATTTGCGTATGTATGTGTTTATGTATTTGTAGGTTTATGTATGTGTGTATTTGTGTGTGTATGTGTATACTTTTTGACTCACATGCAAAGCAAAAGAGAGTATGTACTCACCCATGTCGTCCGTCCGGGCGGGCGTCCGGGCGTCCTGTCGTCCGTAAAAAACTTTAACGTTTGACTTTTCTCGGACACTATTAAATCTATTAACACCAAATGTGGCATGATGGTGTATGATGGCAATTCCTCAAAAAACATACACAGTGACTCAACCTTGCTTCAAGGTCAAGGTCAAGAGGCCATAAATGTTGTCTAAAAAACAGCCATTTTTCACATTTTCCCAATTTTCTCTGAAGTTTTTGACATTGGATACCTGACCTATATTTGGTATATAGGGCAAAGTAAGCTCTATCTTTTGATACCAGTTTGGTTGACCTTGCTTCAAAGTTGGATTGTATACATATTGTGAAGTGGCCTTGACCCTGAACTATGAAAGATAACTGTTTCAAACTTCATAATTGTGTGGGGCACATGTCATACTTTCATCATGAGCCACATTTGGTCACATATCATCAAGGTCAATGTCACTTTCACCTGTATGAAATGTGACCGTTACTGTAACTTGCAGACAAACGGAAAATCTACTGCACTTGACAGAATATGTCTTCTTGTGAGTGCGAACGGGAAAACTTGATAACAGCATTAACTCTTCACAGGGTTCCAGAACTCCCGAGAGTAACTATTCAGTCTCCGCTGACCTTTTATAGTAAAAATGTTATGATTATATATATGTAGCACATCTTCCTGCAAAGTCTCATGCCCAATGCCCAAAAATACAGCTTTTACAGATTATAATATTAGTTCCGTGCAGCAAAACAAAAAAGCACGTTTAATTGTCACGTGCAGTACGTGAATATCACCGATTATTACAAAACGACTTCAGGGGCAAAGGGTGATAAAAAAGTAGATTTGTATCTCTAGCATTGACGTGAAAAGTACGTTTAGACATCACAAAGCCAACCCAGACAGACACTTAACCGACCCCCATGCCCACACTCATCTGAGTTGATAACTTTCTCAAACTTTGACAAAACAAATTCGACTTCAACATCTGTCATGTAATGAAATATTTCTTCCTTGATGTCACCTAAAGACAGATGAGAAATTAGCTTTATAGTCACGATAATGAGGGAACCACTGGCGTGATTATGACCTTGTACCAGGGCCATCTGTTTTCTCATCCACACAACATAACAGGGTGAGAGGGCTGCTACTTATCTTCATCGCAGTCAACTTTCATCTGCGTCTGGAAGGTAGAAGAGCCCAGTAAGAAAAGTCGTTTTTATCAAGTATGGACAAGCACGTTTTTCATGTCATTTTGTAGTAAATTCAATATAGGATTTGACTATGCTTTGTTGCTTGGGAAAATCGGTATTGTATGTTGAAACATTATGAGGAAGACACCAACTGTCGCCTATCATAATGAGGTATGATAACTTCGAATGCAAGTTGTTCAGTTTCCAGGTTTTCACCGTTATGTGTTTGATTTCAGACATCATTTCTCTGTGCTCTGAAGTTTGACTTCCCTGAAACTTGGCATATTTGGTTCATGCAGCCTGCTTCATGGGATGACCCACAATCAAAACTGTATCTTCCTGTATGTCAAAGTTACAGTATCTTGAATATGTAATTAGCGACTCCATTCATGTAACTTCAAATGTGAAATTGTGTTAAAGGAAGATACGCAGAGTATCTGTCTTTATATTGGGTCAGGACATGCTACCTTATGTGATGTACTTCTGTACAAAATTACAAGTTTCTATCATTATTTCCTTTTCTGGTATTATCTTTCAAAAACTGGCCAAAATATGTTGTATCGGCAGCCATATTGGAAAGTTAATTAGCATAATTTATGCAAACACTTCACAGGTAGACAGCACTTGAGAAGTGCAACGTGTTTGGGGAGAGCACTGAACCCCAAAAACGCAACTGACAAGAAAATGATGGTCACTGGGTAGTACTACCTTAAAATGGAGCGCAAACACATTTCCTGAAGTGCGCTTGCTTTCCATGAGCAACACAATATGGGACCACCCACCACATGGAGAGACAGATGAACACGTTTGGAAATTTTGAACTATGCATTTGGTCGTAAAGTGGAGACTTTTTTTTTCCACCGATGTAAAAAGCTTCCAAATTATAGAAATTCGTGACAAAGCTATGAGCTACTGAACACTGTTCCCCACAGGTACGACGTTTTGAGAAAATGAGTTTTTAAGTTTAGGCAATGTGTTTAAGACAACACATCGTTGTCATCATGGTGGCTATTCTGAGTGTGGTATAATTAAAATGCTGCAACATACATTATCATTTTGTGGATGCTCTGTGGAAATTTGAGGATCCAAAGATGTTTGCTTCTCTACAGAAGCACACTGGCCAAGTGTGAACGACCGACTACGCGAATTAAAGTATCATTTCTGTCAAGATGGGGGTGGGGGGTTCCAGTCAGTGAATTGAACTGTCGGCAGTTCTTCAAAGCGATCAAACGCCAAGGTTCGGTATCTTCGCAGGAATCCATGATTGTCACTTCCGTTATCGTGCCCAACGCTTCCTTTGCACCATGCACGAACCGTCTCTCTTTGCAGGCTCTGCGTGTCCTCGCAGCCACTCGTGGCAGAACGAAGGTCACAGGCTCCTGCAAAGTGATGACGTCATCTGCGAGAACTACGTGTGGGCCGTGTGTGAAGGCGGGGAGAGGTAGGTGACGAAAAAAATTATAGGTTTTGTTACAAATGTATTCAATATTAAACGCTACATACGAAGATCCTCTTGTTTAATAGGAAGTCATGAATGGGGGCTAGATGTTGATTTATTGTTCCTGCTTGATGAGTATAAAGATATTTGCTTGTGGGTTGGATATAGGATTTAGTGACCAGTTTATTGCTGTGATCTTACCCTGCCCCGATGCCCCATGAGAGGCTTTTTGGCTGCTTGAGGCCGCGCCTTTGGCTGAGCCACAGGAGCAGGTCCCGAAGACCCAGCTGCATGAATTTCCAGGTGATGAGGGCGGCATCGAGCGACTCCGGCCATATGTCGCACTCGGCCAAAGACAGGGCGAGCTATGGAGGTTTATGGGGTTGGGTACGCCCTTGAAGGATGATGAAAGGCTTGCCTGTGTTTATGACATGCAGTGCATGACGTAAGACACACTGCCATGACTTGCAGTGCATGACGTAAGACACACTGCCGTGACTTGCAGTGCATGACGTAAGACACACTGCCGTGACTTGCAGTGCATGACGTAAGACACACTGCCGTGACTTGCAGTGCATGACGTAAGACACACCGCCGTGACTTGCAGTGCATGACGTAAGACACACTGCCGTGACTTGCAGTGCATGACGTAAGACACACTGCCGTGACTTGCAGTGCATGACGTAAGACACACTGCCGTGACTTGCAGTGCATGACGTAAGACACACCGCCGTGACTTGCAGTGCATGACGTAAGACACACTGCCGTGACTTGCAGTGCATGACGTAAGACACACCGCCGTGACTTGCAGTGCATGACGTAAGACACACTACCGTGACTTGCAGTGCATGACGTAAGACACACTGCCGCGCCCTGCTGTGCAGATGTCCAGCTTTACCGATGTCATGCGTCGTTACGCCTACTACACCTTATTTGCACTTTCCCTCTGACAAAAATTTGAAAACTCTTAAACTATCAACGAACTGTTGTGAAACCCTCATGAGACGTCGGTTGAAATTATATAGCAACGTCTAGATTGGAACCATCAAATGATAGGCAATGCACTGAAGCCTTCTCACAGTACGTATATTACAACAGGCCAGTTAGGTGCCTTGGGCATTTGCACGTCCAGGCCCCATAAGTACTGCCCGTATTCTTGACTGCTGA
>JAWQFJ010035578.1:57500-58631 GCA_034096865.1 Theodoxus fluviatilis
TGATCAACACTACAGATCTAGATCTACAAGAGAGAAGGGTAACCTGTTTTACCTTCGATGTCATGCACAAATCCTTTGTTGAACTTTTCGTATCCTTTCCCTTTCTTTCTACTGGGTATGTTGTAGTAGTAGTAGTAGTAGTAGTAGTAGTAGTAGTAGTAGTAGTAGTAGTAGTAGTAGTAGTAGTAGTAGTAGTAGTTGAGAGGCTAGATGTAGGCCGTGAAGCCTTTTGAACGCCCCATCGTAATGTGTTGCGTTATATAAGGTCTTAGCGCAATTTTCCTATTGCGACAATGTCACTCATCATAGCTTCTAGATAACGATATGAATGTAGGATCCTTGTCCAGTTGGTTTTTGAAAACGTTAGTAGTCGGTGCAGTCTTGAGCTGAAACGGAAGGTTATTCCACAGGTTAGCAACACGATTACTGAAACAATACTTTCTTAGGTTAGTATTACTACGTTGAACAAACACTTTTCCGTCTGCATTTCTCGTACTGGTACAACTTGGTGACTTAAAGAAGTCGCTCCACTCCACGTCTACGAGATTATTGTATGATTAATAAGTCTCTATTAGGTCACCACGAATCCTTCTTCCTTTTAGTGAGTGCAGATTCAAATACTCTAAGTCTAAGCGCTCGCTGTAAGACATCTCCCGACATTCACTCAACAACTTGGTAGCCCTGCGCTGGACTCGCTCCACAGCCTCTGACTGTCTTTTTAAATGTGGGTACCAACATCACTTGCCCATATTTCCACATTTCCATGCGAGAATGGAGGTACATGAAGGAGATTTCCACTCCATGTACTTGTACTGGTGCTGGCCACAGAAGACGCCATGATGTTTGCCCAGTTAGCCTCGTTTTCGATTTCAAAATGGCCGCTGCGTGAATAACGTCTATGGTGATTGTGTTGTAACCATTGGAGCATCCTTATCCTTGCTCACTTGCCACGCGTCCTCACTCTCTTCCGCCTGCTTGTTTGCTGTTGTACTCATTCCTTCATTTACTACACCCACCTAACCGTCAGTTCAGACATTTACTTACTCATTCACTTGTTCAATCTCTCTCTCATACACACTCTTACTCACCCTTTCACTCACTCACTCACCCACCCACCCACCCACCTACCCA
>JAWQFJ010035579.1:0-13491 GCA_034096865.1 Theodoxus fluviatilis
TAAATTTAGTGGGACACTCGCTCCCCCTCTTCCATTTAATAAACCGTTCAGTTAACCGACTGTCGCAAGATGCGACTTGGGTGTGATGTGGTGCCGTAAATGTCAGTGCGTGAAGTTGCGTTGGATTACGCGTTCAGACCGTTTTACCGCAATGCGTCAGATAGTTTCGTGCGGCGGGGAGCGACGTCACCTCAAGGGGTTAGTTGGAGGGTGTAGGGGTGCGTTGGTATGCCACGGGGTTCACATGCTATTCGACACGGGTCAAAAGAGCGCGAAAATTAGTCGAGCAATGATTGGGAGACGGACAAAGAGCGCGAAATTACTGAACTCTGATTGGGGATTAATCACGTGACGGAGTTAATGTTTGGGTCTGACAGCGTCTGTCTGATCAGTCGGAGCCATCGGTCAGATGGGTACGGTAGCGGGGCGAAAGCTCCACTGACCAGAGCCACATGGGTGGCGGGCAAAGGCGTTTGGCGTTGCTGAGGGAAATCTCTCTGCTGGTGACTTATGCTGAGTCGGCCGCGAGAGTGTGGGAAGAGAGAGCCTTGGTTGAGATGAGCGAAGTTTCGCTGTGGAGGCATCACGGCCTGATGATTTGAGGTAACGTACAATTTGTGACAATTCTTTTGCCATTGGGAAATTGACCGGTTGGTTAAGGCGGGAGAAACGGGTCATTCATTGTGCATGAGTGAATTGTACTTTGAAAATTGAACTAAATCTTTGGGGAAGGTTGGGGGATGCCTATCTCCATTTAAGTCGTGATTTGTAATTCAATTCGAGAACCGGGAGTGTTTAAATTCAACTAAGCGTTCGGGCAAGGGTGCATCGCTCTATGTTGAATCACGCACGTGTAAATTCTTGGGGCAGAAAGCGTAGTCTCTCATTAGGCACTCGCGTTGTATGTTTCAGGCCAACCTACCTACTACTTACAAACCTGTGTACGCGTTCTATGAGCGCTGGGTCGTTTCTACTATTGCATTCCGCAATTGCTGCTTCCTCGGGGAGTTAGTGGGAACTCTACCCGCGTCGGCGCATGGCAGCGTCGAGATCGGCAAACGACACTTCGAAGCACGTGGCGTGCTTTTCCTCAACGGCATTGAAGGCTAATTGTGCAAGTACTCTCTTCTGTAGTAACTCCGGGAGTCACAACTTCGTTATGACTAGCTGTGTGCTATATTTTGGGTCTAACGAATACACCGACGGACTGGTGTGAAGTCCACAGGATTGTGGCCTAACTGTCAGGGTGTAAGGACAGGTTAGAGGTGGGACGGTCAAGACGCTAGCGTTTGTTCACTCGCGCGGGGCAGTGATACGCGCAGCCAATGGTTGTAGGGGAGATATACAACGAGAGAAGTGCGATGAATGGACTGATCTTCTTGTAGGATGAAATATTTCATACTTGTTCTGACAACAGGGGGGATTCCTGCTGCATTCGGATGGACTTTCTGAATTTCACTGAAGTGGTTAGCGGGCGAGGTGCTCGCTTGTCAGTGAGACCTCAGGACAGGAGCGGGGCGAGAGAGCCTACCTGTCGCCACGACGCAAGGGACGCTTGGAGGCGTCTGTCTTCGCTGTACTACTGGGAACCTTCTGAGAGGAACTTTTCTTCTGGAATTGTCCAAGCACGGGGCTTAGGACAGTTGTACTTTCGACGGACTGAAAGGGGGGGAAGGGGTAGTAGGTCGTGTGTAATTTTCTGTGAGATTTAGGTTGGTGTAACTCTGACTTGGTTGGGGCAGGTTGTTCTATGACAGGAGTTGAGTGTTCTGGACTGCGAGCGGTCCGGACGGCGAAAAGGGTAAGCTGAAACCTTTTTCCCTTCTTTCTTCGCTTGAATTTCGGCAACTGTTTTATTGCTCACGGGAGCTTGTTTTGAACAGGTTTGTCGTGCGAGAAAGGAGCGCGTGAGTGCGGCTCTGCGCATGTCTGATTTGCCTCTATGTATTTTTCCTTGATTGAGAGTGGTGGGCGGAAGTGCGTCATCAAGGGGAAGGGGGTGGAGCTAACGGGGGTTTGGGCTCATTGATATGCAGACAGGGGAAGAAATGTTTGAGCGTGGCTTCGTTGAGTAACTTAGCTAAGGGGAGACTGTGTAAAAAGGACTGGGAAAATCTTTCTGTAGAGTTTGTTTGTTTCCTAACGTTCCGGGATTTCAGGGGAAGTGGAGATTTCAATTTAACAGTGGTTTGTTAAATGTTTTGCGGCGAGTTGGAGACTGTTTGTGGGTTGGAGGGTGGATGCAACTTGGTGGTATTGTGGAAGTAATAGACTTTAATCTCTGTGGTGAGATTTCTCTCGTTCTTGCAGCGAGCATTAGAACGAGTGGTTGGAGAGGGTGTTTGTTTCTTACCAGAACTGCATTGTGAATAAATTCCAGTTTCTGGTGGTTTGGTGATGAGTGAAGGGAAGTGGGTTTTCCCTGTACCACATGGTAACGTGGGCGTGTTTACCTGTGCGTATTTGATTCCAGGTTGTGTGTGTGGAATCACTTGGCTCTAGAGTGAGCTGTTTGTTGTAAATATTTTTTTTCTGTCATTTTGATTGTTGATTAAAGTTTGATTTGTTTATTTGTCCCGATTCAGTGGTCCATTTATTCACTTGTCTGTTGACATTGTTTGACGTTTGTGGTGTCCCCCCAAGGAGTGGTGGTCGAGTTTAGTATGTAAACTCGGTTAGGCTAATCGTCCCTCCCCTCTCGGACGACTACGTCGTTCCGAGAGGGTGAGTTTCTCTACTTAGCTAACCTATAACGCGACACCGACCAGCGCTCACAACCAGATATGTGTATTATGTTGCGATAATTAGGCAAGCGCACAGTTTTTTGTTGTTGTATGGTACTTAGTGTTACTCAAACCAATTACCAATTTTACACTTATATATAAACTGTTCTATTTTTACCCTTGTAATGGAACGTTAGTGTATTAACCGTTTAGCCAACTACATAATGATGGATAATGTTCACTACCAGCCAGGGTCAACTTTCTTCAGCTGCATGGAGCTTAAGTTTGTTACTGACAATACCAATATACATTGTATATAAATTGTTATAGTTTTACACATGTACATACGTGACGTTTTATTGTCTTGATGGGTCGTTGGCCGAAATGAACGAATCAGTCAATCAATCTCTCTCTCTCTCTCTCTCTCTCTCTCTCTCTCTCTCTCTCTCTCTCATGGTGCAGACTTAACAGTGTGCTTTAAAAAAAGCGGTAGCCATGTTTCGACGTGTACACAATGCAGATGTTGCTGTGAAAGTTGCCTCACTGTGATGGGTATTCTCTTAACATCTTACCTCCTGGACATTGACAGCAGCATCAGGAGCAGCAACAGGAGCAGCAGCAAAAGGAGCAGGAGCAACACATTATATAAAAGCAGCAAGAAGAGCACTGATAATCACAAACAACATACTAGCTCTTGAGGTCGCTTTGGAAATGTCAGTCCTCACATAATGATGCTCAGCGCCCAGTATACACAAACCCAGCAAATTTACAGCTAGAGTATTGAACTGCAGTTTTCTAGGCAACAGCTGATATTATTACTACAATAATCTGGCTATGAAATATTCATGCTAAACCAAAGATAAATTGCCTTTTCTGTCATTTAGCGTTGTGGACGTTTTCCCCTTGACTGCACCAGCATTACGTGGAAAGTCATGAAGCCTTTGTGATTATATCGTACTTCTTCGCATCAGCACTTGGGCGCAATACATTGATATGACGTAAGAAGGGCACGTTTGATATGCAGCATGTGCAGCATAACTCTTGTTCTCTCTGGCAGGATCCAAGGACTCCCCACTCACCGTTGACTGCACATCATCAGCATTACCTCCGACATCAGTCAGATGTACGACCATCCCTCCCTCAACCACCCCTACCACTCTCAACACAGCCTCCGCCAAGACCTCCCCTTCCGTCGCTACAAGACCCATTCCAGCCGGCACTCCAGCCGGCACTCCAGATGAAACGTCCGACTTCACTGTCGACAGCGGAGTCAGTTTGGTCTCCACGGAGCAAGCAACTCATCCAGGTAGGGGCAGAACATTCTAGTCCACTAGAGACTTCGTCTTCCGGCAAAGAGTCTCTAGCACAGTTCATATCACGTGATGGAACTAATCCGTTCGGAATATTCATAAGGAGGTCACAATAGAGGCTTGTGGGATAGCACTCTGCTCCCTGACATACGCCGTTAAAGTAGTTCTAAGACTATTTCGCACAAAACTCATAAATTACGCTTGTTGAGGCAGTGAACAAGCGTTTATTCGATAAAATAAAAGGTTTGTGTTGAAATGGAAACTTGTTTTGACATCTAAATGATTTTGGTAAAAAGTGGAGGAAAAGGTATCCAGAACGAGCTATTTTTTTAACAATGATGTAATGCAAAAGGTCAAACCTACTGCACAGTCATTTCGAACTGCGCCAGAGTCACGTGACTCGGGTTCACAGAATGGGGGTTGGGGGGGGGGGGGGGGGGGGTGGGGGGGGCAAAGAAGAATGTTTCACACGCACCTAAATCCCTTGCGAAGTCGAGCGTTGATTGGTCGCGAAGCGTAGCTCATTTCGCGCGGTTTCCTGTTGATTTGTTACCTATACATAGCACCCAATGTATCCTTGCGCGTTGCATTTAGATACTGACCTATTTATAGATCAGTATGAGGTATTTTCTTCAGAAAGACTGTCTTTCTTGAAAACTGTGAGCGTGAAAAAACTATTGCGTCCAAAGTTTCCGTAGCGCCGAATCTCTCAACCGCTTATCAGCCAAATCAACGTTGGAAAAGGAAGAATGCGCTCAACCGAGTAGTATGGTAGCACCATCAAAGACGTCGTTGTATCATATAGCTGAGTGGTGCGCAGCTATTTCAGACAACAATCAGCGCCCGGCTTTGCACGGGAATTAGTCATGGTCGTCCTTTACTGAACTTAGCAATCCTCACGTTTGATCTGTATGCCCGCTTGTCTCTCTGTCTCCCTTTTCGCTTGCTTTTCCGCCTCCCTGTCCACTTTTCCGCCCCCCTGTCCACTTTTCCACCTCCCTGTCCACTTTTCCTTCTCCCTGTCCACTTTTCCTCCTCCCTGTCCACTTTTTCTCCTCCCTGTCAACTTTTCCACCTCCCTGTCCACTTTTCCTTCTCCCTGTCCACTTTTCCGCCCATCTGTCCATTTTTCCACCTCCTTGTCCACTGTTTTTCCTCCCTGTCCACTTTTTCTCCTCCCTGTCCACTTTTCCTCCTCCCTGTCCACTTTTCCACCTCCCTGTCCACTTTTCCGCCCCCCTGTCCACTTTTCCACCTCCCTGTCCACTTTTCCGCCCTCCTGTCCACTTTTCCACCTCCCTGTCCACTTTTCCGCCCCCCTGTCCACTTTTCCGCCCCCCTGTCCACTTTTCCACCTCCCTGTCCACTTTTCGCCCCCCTGTCCACTTTTCACCTCCCTGTCCACTTTTCCGCCCCCCTGTCCACTTTTTCCACCTCCCTGTCCACTTTTCCGCCCCCCTGTCCACTTTTCCGCCCCCCTGTCCACTTTTCCACCTCCCTGTCCACTTTCCGCCCCCTGTCCACTTTTCCACCTCCCTGTCCACTTTTTCCGCCCCCCTGTCCACTTTTCCACTTCCCTGTCCACTTTTCCGCCCCCTGTCCACTTTTCCGCCCCCCTGTCCACTTTTCCACCTCCCTGTCCACTTTTCCGCCCCCCTGTCCACTTTTCCACCTCCCTGTCTCTTTTTCCACCTCCCTGTCCACTTTTCCACCTTCCTGTCCACTTTTCCACCTCCCTGTCCACTTTTCCGCCCCCCTGTCCACTTTTCCACCTCCCTGTCCACTTTTCCGCCCCCCTGTCCACTTTTCCACCTCCCTGTCCACTTTTCCACCTCCCTGTCCACTTTTCCACCTCCCTGTCCACTTTTCCACCTCCCTGTCCACTTTTCCGCCCCCCTGTCCACTTTTCCACCTCCCTGTCCACTTTTCCGCCCCCTGTCCACTTTTCCACCTCCCTGTCCACTTTTCCGCCACCCTGTCCACTTTTCCGCCCCCCTGTCCACTTTTCCACCTCCCTGTCCACTTTTCCGCCCCCCTGTCCACTTTTCCACCTCCCTGTCCACTTTTCCACCTCCCTGTCCACTTTTCCACCTCCCTGTCCACTTTTCCGCCCCCCTGTCCACTTTTCCACCTCCCTGTCCACTTTTCCTCCTCCCTGTCCACTTTTCCACCTCCCTGTCCACTTTTCCACCTCCCTGTCCACATTTCCGCCCCCTGTCCACTTTTCCACCTCCCTGTCCACTTTTCCGCCCCCCTGTCCACTTTTCCACCTCCCTGTCCACTTTTCCACCTCTCTGTCCACTTTTCAACCTCCCTGTTCACTTTTCCACCTCCCTGTCCACTTTTCCGCCCCCCTGTCCACTTTTCCACCTCCCTGTCCACTTTTCCGCCGCCCTGTCCACTTTTCCACCTCCCTGTCCACTTTTCCACCTCCCTGTCCCCTTTTCCGCCCCCCTGTACACTTTTCCACCTCCCTGTCCACTTTTCCTTCTCCCTGTCCACTTTTCCTCCTCCCTGTCCACTTTTTCTCCTCCCTGTCCACTTTTCCACCTCCCTGTCCACTTTTCCTTCTCCCTGTCCACTTTTCCTCCTCCCTGTCCACTTTTTCTCCTCCCTGTCCACTTTTCCACCTCCCCTTCCACTTTTCCTTCTCCCTGTCCACTTTTCCGCCCATCTGTCCATTTTTCCACCTCCTTGTCCACTGTTTTTCCTCCCTGTCCACTTTTTCTCCTCCCTGTCCACTTTTCCTCCTCCCTGTCCACTTTTCCGCCCCCCTGTCCACTTTTCCACCTCCCTGTCCACTTTTCCGCCCCCCTGTCCACTTTTCCACCTCCCTGTCCACTTTTCCACCTCCCTGTCCACTTTTCCACCTCCCTGTCCACTTTTCCACCTCCCTGTCCACTTTCCGCCTCACAGCTTGCTTACAATCCAATCGACTATAGGCAGCGATATATTCGAAACAAGCATTCTATCTCCAGATATGTATTCCCAACAAGTATCTATCTCCAGCGATGTATTTCCAACAAACATTCTGTCTGCAGTGATGTATTTCCAACAAGCATTCTGTCTGCAGTGGTGTATTTACAACAAGCATTCTATCTGCAGTGGAGTATTTACAACAAGCATTCTGTCTGCAGTGGAGTATTTACAACAAGCATTCTGTCTCCAGTGGTGTATTCCATACTAGCATTCTATCTCCAGTGATGTATTTACAACAAGCATTCTGTCTGCAGTGGAGTATTTACAACAAGCATTCTGTCTGCAGTGGAGTATTTACAACAAGCATTCTGTCTGCAGTGGAGTATTTACAACAAGCATTTCTCCGTGAGTATTTACAACAAGCATTCTATCTCCAGTGATGTATTTACAACAAGCATTCTATCTCCAGTGATGTATTTACAACAAGCATTCTATCTCCAGTGATGTATTTACAACAAGCATTCTATCTCCAGTGATGTATTTACAACAAGCATTCTGTCTGCAGTGGAGTATTTACAACAAGCATTCTGTCTGCAGTGGAGTATTTACAACAAACATTCTGTCTGCATTGATGTATTTACAACAAACTTTCTGTCTGCAGTGGAGTATTTACAACAAGCATTCTGTCTGCAGTGGAGTATTTACAACAAGCATTCTGTCTGCAGTGGAGTATTTACAACAAGCATTCTATCTCCAGTGATGTATTTACAACAAACATTCTGTCTGCAGTGGAGTATTTACAACAAGCATTCTGTCTGCAGTGGAGTATTTACAACAAACATTCTGTCTGCAGTGATGTATTTACAACAAACTTTCTGTCTGCAGTGGAGTATTTACAACAAGCATTCTGTCTGCAGTGGAGTATTTACAACAAGCATTCTGTCTGCAGTGGAGTATTTACAACAAGCATTCTATCTCCAGTGATGTATTTACAACAAGCATTCTGTCTGCAGTGGAGTATTTACAACAAGCATTCTGTCTGCAGTGGAGTATTTACAACAAGCATTCTGTCTGCAGTGGAGTATTTACAACAAGCATTCTGTCTGCAGTGGAGTATTTACAACAAACATTCTGTCTGCAGTGGAGTATTTACAACAAGCATTCTGTCTGCAGTGGAGTATTTACAACAAGCATTCTGTCTGCAGTGGAGTATTTACAACAAGCATTCTGTCTGCAGTGGAGTATTTACAACAAGCATTCTGTCTCCAGTGGTGTATTCCATACAAGCATTCTATCTGCAGTGGAGTATTTACAACAAGCATTTTGTCTGCAGTGGAGTATTTACAACAAGCATTCTGTCTCCAGTGGTGTATTCCATACAAGCATTCTATCCAGTGATTTCACAGCATTCTGTCTGCAGTGGAGTATTTACAACAAGCATTCTGTCTGCAGTGGAGTATTTACAACAAGCATTCTGTCTGCAGTGGAGTATTTACAACAAGCATTCTGTCTGCAGTGGAGTATTTACAACAAGCATTCTATCTCCAGTGATGTATTTACAACAAACATTCTGTCTCCAGTGATGTATTTACAACAAACATTCTGTCTGCAGTGGAGTATTTACAACAAGCATTCTGTCTGCAGTGATGTATTTACAACAAACATTCTGTCTGCAGTGGAGTATTTACAACAAACATTCTGTCTGCAGTGGAGTATTTACAACAAACTTTCTGTCTGCAGTGGAGTATTTACAACAAGCATTCTGTCTGCAGCGGAGTATTTACAACAAGCATTCTGTCTGCAGTGGAGTATTTACAACAAGCATTCTATCTGCAGTGGAGTATTTACAACAAACATTCTGTCTGCAGTGGAGTATTTACAACAAGCATTCTGTCTGCAGTGGAGTATTTACAACAAGCATTCTGTCTGCAGTGATGTATTTACAACAAGCATTCTGTCTGCAGTGGAGTATTTACAACAAGCATTCTATCTGCAGTGATGTATTTCCAACAAGCATTCTGTCTGCAGTGGAGTATTTACAACAAGCATTCTGTCTGCAGTGGAGTATTTACAACAAGCATTCTGTCTGCAGTGATGTATTTACAACAAGCATTCTGTCTGCAGTGATGTATTTACAACAAGCATTCTGTCTGCAGTGGAGTATTTACAACAAGCATTCTGTCTGCAGTGATGTATTTCCAACAAGCATTCTGTCTGCAGTGGAGTATTTACAACAAGCATTCTATCTGCAGTGATGTATTTCCAACAAGCATTCTGTCTGCAGTGGAGTATTTACAACAAGCATTCTGTCTGCAGTGATGTATTTACAACAAACATTCTGTCTGCAGTGGAGTATTTACAACAAACATTCTGTCTGCAGTGATGTATTTACAACAAACTTTCTGTCTGCAGTGGAGTATTTACAACAAGCATTCTGTCTGCAGTGGAGTATTTACAACAAGCATTCTGTCTGCAGTGGAGTAGTTACAACAAGCATTCTATCTGCAGTGGAGTATTTACAACAAACATTCTATCTGCAGTGATGTATTTCCAACAAGCATTCTGTCTGCAGTGGAGTATTTACAACAAGCATTCTATCTGCAGTGATGTATTTCCAACAAGCATTCTGTCTGCAGCGGAGTATTTACAACAAGCATTCTGTCTGCAGTGGAGTATTTACAACAAGCATTCTGTCTCCAGTGGTGTATTTACAACAAGCATTCTGTCTGCAGTGGAGTATTTACAACAAGCATTCTGTCTCCAGTGATGTATTTACAACAAGCATTCTGTCTGCAGCGGAGTATTTACAACAAGCATTCTGTCTGCAGTGGAGTATTTACAACAAGCATTCTGTCTCCAGTGGTGTATTTACAACAAGCATTCTGTCTGCAGTGGAGTATTTACAACAAGCATTCTGTCTGCAGTGGAGTATTTACAACAAACATTCTGTCTGCAGTGGAGTATTTACAACAAGCATTCTGTCTGCAGTGATGTATTTACAACAAACATTCTGTCTGCAGTGGAGTATTTACAACAAACATTCTGTCTGCAGTGATGTATTTACAACAAACTTTCTGTCTGCAGTGGAGTATTTACAACAAGCATTCTGTCTGCAGTGGAGTATTTACAACAAGCATTCTATCTGCAGTGGAGTATTTACAACAAGCATTCTATCTGCAGTGATGTATTTACAACAAGCATTCTGTCTGCAGTGGAGTATTTACAACAAGCATTCTGTCTGCAGTGGAGTATTTACAACAAGCATTCTATCTGCAGTGGAGTATTTACAACAAGCATTCTATCTGCAGTGATGTATTTACAACAAGCATTCTGTCTGCAGTGGAGTATTTACAACAAGCATTCTGTCTGCAGTGGAGTATTTACAACAAACATTCTGTCTGCAGTGGAGTATTTACAACAAACATTCTGTCTGCAGTGATGTATTTACAACAAACATTCTGTCTGCAGTGGAGTATTTACAACAAGCATTCTGACTGCAGTGGAGTATTTACAACAAGCATTCTGTCTGCAGTGGAGTATTTACAACAAACATTCTGTCTGCAGTGATGTATTTACAACAAACATTCTGTCTGCAGTGGAGTATTTACAACAAGCATTCTGACTGCAGTGGAGTATTTACAACAAGCATTCTGTCTCCAGTGGTGTATTCCATACAAGCATTCTATCTGCAGTGGAGTATTTACAACAAGCATTCTGTCTGCAGTGAAGTATTTACAACAAGCATTCTATCTGCAGTGGAGTATTTACAACAAACATTCTGTCTGCAGTGGAGTATTTACAACAAGCATTCTGTCTGCAGTGGAGTATTTACAACAAGCATTCTATCTCCAGTGATGTATTTACAACAAACATTCTGTCTCCAGTGATGTATTTCCAACAAGCATTCTATCTCCAGTGATGTATTCCCAACAAGCATTCTATCTCCAGTGATGTATTCCCAACAAGCATTCTATCTCCAGTGATGTATTCCCAACAAGCATTCTATCTCCAGTGATGTATTCCCAACAAGCATTCTATCTCCAGTGATGTATTCCCAACAAGCATTCTATCTCCAGTGATGTATTCCCAACAAGCATTCTGTCTGCAGTGGAGTCTTCCCAACAAGCATTCTGTCTCCTGTGATGTATTTACAACAAGCATGTTATATGCAGTTATACATTTCTAACACGCATTATGTCTCTAGTAATGCATTCCCAACAAGCATTCTATATGCAGTTATATATTTCTAACAAGCATTCTATATGAAGTTATGTAGTTCTAACAAGCATTATATCTGCAGTGATGCATTTCTAACATTGTAACACGAGTTGTATATGTGTGCATGAGTGCGTTTGTGCATGCGTGCATACATACTTGCATGTGTGTGCGTATGAGTGTGTGCGGGCATGCGTGTATGTGTGTGTGCGTGTGTGTGTGTGTGTGTGTGTGTGTGTGTGTGTGTGTGTGTGCGCCTCTGTGTGTGTGTGTGTGTGAGAGAGAGAGAGAGAGAGAGCGTGTGTGTGCGTGTGTGTGTGCGAGTGTGCGTGCGTGCGTGCACGAGCGCGTGTCTGTGTGTGTGTTTGTGTGTGTGTGTTTGTGTGTGTTTGTGTGTTTGTGTGTGTGACAAACGTAGAGACCTGTGGAAGAAAAAGAACAACACAGAAGGCGCAAAGCAGTACAAAGCAGTCAACCAACAAAACAAGAAAAGCATGAAAAAGGCCAAGGACAACTAGATTGAAGAACTGCGTCAGGACATTAGTGAGAGCCTGAAGAACAACAACAGCAAAAAAGCCTACCAGCTGGTGAAAGATCTGACCAGCACAAAGCAAGGGCGAACTACCACAATACAAGACAAGGACGGAAAGTGTCTGACGAAAGAACAAGACATCTTAAAGAGGCGGACAGAATACTGCTCAGAACTCTACAACTGCAGAACCACGGGAGACCCAGAGGTACCGAATGTCCCTCCAGCAACCAACAACAACGACCACCCCATCCTTCGTGTAGAAGTGGAAGCAGCAATGAAATCGCTGAAGAAGGGGAAGTCAACAGGAGTGAACAACATCCCAGGAGAGCTGGTGCAGGCAGGGGGGGGGGGGAAGAGATGATCAATGCTTTACTGACCATCTGCAACAAGATCTGGCAGACGGGGGAGTGGCCCACACCGTAGACGCAGTCCCTCATCATCACCCTCCCCAAGAAAGTCAACTTACAGCTATGCCACAACTACAGAACTATCAGCCTCATCAGCCACCCGAGCAAATTCATGATGAAGATCTTACTGAACAGACTGAAGCCACAAGCAGAGAAGATCATCGCTGAAGAACAGGCAGGCTTCAGACAAGGGCGCAGTACAACGGAGAAGATCTTCAACCTAAGGATACTGTGCGAGAGGTACCTACAACACCAAGAGGACCTCTACCACGTCTTCGTGAACTTTAAGAAGGCTTTCGACAGGGTATGCTATGCAGCACTGTGGGCTACCATGAGGCTGTACAACATCAACGCCAACCTGATCAGAGTCACAGAACACCTGTATGACAATGCCACAAGTGCCGTATACTTCAACAGCAGCATTGGGGACTAGTTCAGAACCACATTCGGAGAGAGGCAAGGCTGTTTGCTTTCTCCCACCCTCTTCAACATCTTCCTGGAAAGAATAATGAATGACGTCCTGAAAGACCACGAGGGGACAGTCAGCATTGGCGGCAGAACAATCACAAACTTACGTTTTGCAGACGACATAGATGGCCTGGCCGGGCCGGAAGTGAAAAGGAGGTGGAGAACTTAGCTGGAGCGCTTAGTCGACGACCACCTCCACAAATATGTTGTCATGCAGATACAATGCGAGAAGACCAAAACTGATGACCACAAACACCAACGGCATCAGCACTGACATCAAGGTATGTGGCGAGAAACTGGAAACCGTCAACAGCTTCAAATACCTGGGAGCAATTGTCACAGATGCATGATCCTAACCTGAAATACTCGCCAGCATTGCTCAGACCACAGCAGCACACACAAAACTCAAGACCATCTGGAAGGACAGGAACATAGTCCTCAGATCAAAGATCAGACTGATGCGCGCCCTGGTCATGTCCATATTTTTGTATGCCTGTGAGTCATGGACACTAACAGCTGACTTGGAGAGAAGGATATCGGCCTTGGAAATGAGATGCTTTCGACGACTCCTCGGCATCTCCTACAAGGACCTCATCACAAACGAAGAAGTCCGAAACAGAATCAGGCAAGCAATCGGGCCCCATGAAGAACTACTGACCACTGTGAAAAGACGCAACCTAAAGTGGTATGGGCACGTCTCACGATCGTCAGGGCTTGCCACGACTGTGCTACAAGGCACAGTAAAAGAAGGGAGGACGAGAGGCAGACAAAGGAAAAGATGGGAGGACAACGTCTCAGCGTGGACAGGGCTCAGCGAAGCCTTGAGACAGTCCGAGAGGCGAGAGGAATAGGGAAAAGCTGGTTGCCAGATCATGTGTGGTGCCCCAACGGTCGTCCAGACTACGGGACAAGTGAAG
>JAWQFJ010035580.1:0-10744 GCA_034096865.1 Theodoxus fluviatilis
TAGTTTATGGACACAATTATGCAACAGACTAAACATTTCAAATCCCCAATATATTAGTTTAGTGTTATAAACTGTTAATTGTGCTTGCTGAATAGTAAAATCAGCGCCAAGTTTTTGTGGTCGCTCATTCAGTTAGCCGAAAAGTGAAACTAAAGAGCACAATTATCTTCTAAATCCTATAAGGTCAGCCTTTCTAATTTGGGTATGACATAACTTTATGTACACATACTAAAGCAGCTCAAAAATTATAACAATTCCACGAAGTAATTCAATAGTCAGAAAATTAGCCCCCACAAAACATAAATTATGAGAATTAATGTTGCCGTGGTCAGCAGGTAAAACTGGAAAATTGAACATTCACATGAACAAGCCCGGGAACAATACTCAAGAGTATCTCAATAATATTGCGTGACTACAGTTTCATGGATACCATATCAATACAACTAAAAAGATTCAGAATCAACACAAAGAATTCTATACGTTGGAACAATAGAACATTCCGCCTCCACCATAAAATATGCAAATCAAGAGACGGGTCGAGCTGTCAGCGAAAAAAACTTGGACGCTTCCAGGTGTAGTTAGTAAACAAACTTGTTTCGTGACGCACGATCTTTCGGTTCGGTCCTTAAATTTCTGGGCGCTGGCGGCCTTCTTTCCACACAACTTCGGAGCCGGCTACTTTCCCATATCTGCCCCCACAACCTTGAAAAAGACATCACCCCCCTCCCCTAAAACAAAATACCTCCAAATAAATCATAAACCCCTTCTGTAAAATGCTAACAAAACCATCACTGTAAATCAATTCTAGATATTGGGAGGCTGAAATCTATAAAAAAAGAACGGAAAACACGCTTTCAGATGGACTAGTGGCAAACTAAGCCTGAGCTCTGTGTGAAAAATCTAGTGAAGGCAGAGACAGGAAACAAAGATGCTTCGGCATTTTCCAACAACTTTTCCCGGATTCACACCACCTTGTTTGAAAAAATTTCGACTGATCTTTAGGCATCTAAACTATGACCCCCATAAAAAACAATAATGCAAAGTGTCAAATACACTATAATACTCCGTTGAAGGCCAGACATGGCAGCAATTGCGCTTGGAAACCAAGTTTGCTGGGTCTATTTTGTTTTTATCGTCTTGTTTTTAGTCAAACAAACATGTAATTTTTACTTGATGTATGAGAGCTAAAAAATGATAATGCCTGATAATATATGTCATCAGTTTCACATGGCACACCCAACGATCCACAAATGGCCGCCCCAAAACCAAAACAAAAACATCAAAAGCCGTATAACTTGTCATTCTATCAAATCTGATTTCAATAATTTTGTTTCTTCAATCTGGGTTTAGAATTCACCTCAAATTCTGGTACCCCCACTAATTTTACGTTGTTTCATTATGTTCATTTTCGGATGGTCTATGGATTTTTATTTTAAATGTATTTTTATCAAAGTAAAAGCCCTACAGGGGTTTTTTTGCTGTTTAATAACCGCCCTGATTATGACTTTATAGAAAGACAAAGTTTTGTGACTACATGGTTTAAGGTTGCATATGGATTTTTTTGCAACAAAACGTACAATTGAATTCTTCAAAATATAAAGATTCAAAATACTCGCAGTGCTCGCCCAAAGTAGAAGTATCTGATCTTCAAAACACCTTACTGTAGACCTCATGCGGATTGAAGGGCGGTACCACCAAGACGCATCACAGAGCACTAAAAATAAAACGGGAGGAAAAAAACGTTGGGAGAAGGGAAAATGGAAGGCCTAGAAAAGCAATTCACCTTACAGGATTTGATGGCAGAGAGACCTGACTCCATCTGCTAGACAGCGCCAAAATGCAAGGGTATTTTTCCATCAAGGCTTAACATTGAGACAAAGAAGTAAAAAAATATATTCCATTGAAGTCCCAGTTGATGAAAAAAATAAGTTACTTTTCACCTAATAAATATTATCCATACGTTATTTGTCTGAGAAGAAAACCGACGGAAACTCTTGAAGTTCGACTCGTAAGCATATGATATGTAGAAAACATATTGTGGGCAGGCCGAGTGAATCGACAAGGTGTTTGCTGTGCTCTGATTGGCTAAACTTTAACCCAGACGCTTACGCTATCAATGAAATAGTATTGCGTAGCCTTATATGGAAATCTATCGCAAACATTGCCGCTCATTCAAATGCTGGTGACCAATCGCAGTGAAGTCTATTTTTGTCGACAGTGCAGGGCAACACAGCTTCGAAACGTGAGCTATCTAGTGGTACCAAACATCGCATATTTCCCAAAGCGTTGCTATGCGTTTGAGGGCTTTAAAAATGGCCATGTTTCAGAATCCTTAGCATAAATATCCAAGCCCACGCTTTTGTAATAATGTTTTAACGACTTTTGTATTTTTTTTTTACAAGATGTTATTGTTGGAGTCGATAGATTAGATGTTGAGGAAGCAAATTCTGCAAAAATCCGACAATCACTTTTTTGGTCTAAAACAGCTGTGTGAGTGCCTCACACACACACACACACACACACACACACACACACACACACATGCACTCACGTATTATCCATACACAAACACACACATGCACAAAGAAACAGCAACTCTTGTCACTATTCATACAAAACCATACATGTACAAATATACACATAAAAATCACACATTCTACACACACAGATGCATAGAGCCCGCATATACATACAAGTGCACACGTATACTCATGTAAACACTCAAGCACATACACTCAACTACACACACAGGTGTGCATTCAGACACAAACACCACACATACACATAGTGCATTTCACATTCTATGAACTCATACAAGTTCAAATATGCATACTTACATGTGTAAACACTTTATTCAAGTTGTTGGATAAACACTACAAAAGCATATACTGATCTAGAAATTCAGTTACCCATGGACTAATTGTCCACCATGGACAAGGGTTCTCAAGTTTGGACAGTATTTCTGCCTGTTTCTTTCTGTGAAATACCAACCCTCACTAATCCACACAGTACATATACTTCTGGAAAAACCATAATAACAACAATAACAGCAGTTAATGTAATAGCAAAGATTGGGTAAATGTACTGCACTGATTAAATCAGGTACAAATCAACAATTTCTATTCCTGCACTTGAATCATAATTATAGTATCCTCTGGAAGATGTTCATCAGCACAAACACCATTCAATGCATGTGTGGTAGGTGCGTGGCTGTCAAGCATGGCAGTAGATGTTGTAGCGTGGATGGGATATGGAGAGGAAAAGTTGGGCTGGTGACTTTTCAAACTCCTTTTTTCTTCTTTCTTACAAAGCAGCATACAAGGGCACCCTGACACAAACAGTGTCAGGTCCCTTCCCTCTTCCCCTGGTGAATCCCTTACCCTTTTCTTCTCTCCCCCCTCCAACCCTTCTCTCCTCTGGCTCCACCCCTCCATTCTTAATGGCTGAGACAGTCCCAGAACCTCTGACCAATTAGAGATTCCTTTAACTTTCACACTCCAACACAAACAGGTGCCAACCAGAGCCCCAGATGTTCTGAACACAACTCCATTCTCCCTCTGATCTGACAGGGCTTCTCCCTTTGTTCCCACAGGCACTATCACTGCTTCTATAAACACTCTGCTCTGGCAAGCTGAAGGCACCACCTTTAAGTTTAACCCCTGTATCTTCTCTTGGATTTCTTCCCAGATAGTTGTTGGGAGATTAAGGATGCCCCACATGCCCAGATGATGGTGGGCAGAACACATCTCTACTCTTTGATATTCCTACATAAATTCCTTTACAAAGGGCTCCAACTTAATACAACACTACAAAACTACAGAATTCACAGTACACGAATGCATACTAGGGATACTGCAAGAAAAGAATCTACTAATAAAATCATGCAATCGATGGCTCTACAACCAGGAGGAGAAGCAGTTTGATTCTCACTACACATGAAGGAGAAAGGCTAAACGGCTAGCACTGCCCGTACCCCACCACACATGCATCTACAAATCTGGCAAAGTGTCAAGCAGTGGGAAAAGTCAACACACCTATGAGTATGACAGCAAATCCAGGGATGTCATTTTCATAATTGTACTTATTTTTCATCTACCCTGAAGCTTCAGCATCAAATCATCACAAAACATAAACAAATGTCTGTAGATACAAACAGCTACTGCAGCTGCCTGAGAAGTGAAAAGCAGCACTCCATGTTACACAATGAATCACACACACACACACACACACACACACACACACACACACACAGAGAAACACACACACAAACACACATGCACACACACACAACTTATATCCTTGTTACCACTCATAGCTATATCTCTTTCCTGTTATGAGTCAACTGGGCTTGAGTGCTCAGTATGGGGGAATGGGACTCTAGCATGCATTCTACATCCCACTATTTCATGCAAAGGACACCAAGACAGGACCAGACATTCTGTCATGGGCCTCATTCATTAGAGCCAAACCAGACACAACTACTTCAGCAAGCCTCAGCAATGCCCCAACCCATGGTCACTGCATTGCCATCTAAGTTGTCAGTGAGAGATTTGCTTCAAAGAAATGTACAAAACACAAGATAAAACTGCTACTATTTGGGGTATTTCAAATCCATTGATTGTACATACCATCCACCATGCTCATACTATGAGGAGTATCAAAAGCACATCACAAACCATGAGGTGTACCTGAGGTACACACTGAGTACAGCACACAGCCAGAGCTCCTCAGTGTTGCCCTCTTCAACAGGAAGCCTGGCTGCTGGGCTTTCAGGGCCTGCTCCAGTGGCTCAGCCAGGGGCACACCCAAGCAGCCAAACTGGCTACCTGGGGCAGACCTGTTTACCTTAAGTTGTGCAAAATAGGGAGATGGTGACTCAAAAATCGGGAGATGTCAATAAAAAGCGGGAGATTTTTATTTTTAGATATGTGTACCATCCCAGGTCACAAACTTCATAACAATTGAATACAAATCAGCTGAAAGTGGAATAAAAAACTCAGAAATCAGCTGAAACGCCAATAAGTCCCATCTCTGATCAGGGAGGCGAAAAGTCAAATTCTCTCTCTTCCGCGCGCCGGCGCTCACTCTCTCTCTCGTGCGCGCGCGCTGTCTCTCTCTCGCTTGCTCGCTCGCTCTCTCTCTCTCTCTCTCTCTCTCTCTCTCTCTCTCTCTCTCTCTCTCTCTCTCTCTCTCGCACGCGCGCGCTCTTTCTCTCGCGCTCTCTCTCTCGCGCTCTCTCTCTCGCGCGCGCGCGCGCAAGTTCTCTCTCTCGTGCGCGCACAAGTTCTCTCTCTCTCTCTCTCTCTCTCTCTCTCTCTCTCTCTCTCTCTCTCTCTCATTCTTGCCTCCGTGGCTCACGTTGATGTCTTTTTTGCAGAACGTGCAAAACCCGCGTGATTGCGATTTAGACGATGGGCGAAATGCCGGGAATTCGGATTTTCACTCAGCCTTCCACTTTGCGTTGTACTTTACTCTCTTTCTGCTTCTGACATCAGTGGACTTTCTTTTCTCATCCTCTGTGTCACACTCACTGTCGGATTCAGAATCGGTTCCGCGATTCTTTCTCATTGACTTTTCAATCGACGCCATCATTCGGATCGGTCAAGCAAAATGGCGGCTATTCCAGATTGTAAACTGGCTCTCGATTGGACAAAGGCCCTGACTCAACCAATCAAACAAATTGTACTGCAGATCGGCAGAACGACCTTCAGTGGCGTAGTAGAAAGTTCGGATCGTCATGTAAACGCTTCGGAAACGAAATAAACCTTTCAAAATTTTACATTTTCGGGAGATCGGTGAAAAAAAAATCGGGAGATTTACAAAGCTAGCGGGAGGTCGGGAAATAGGGTCTGAAATCGGGAGTCTCCCGCTAAAATCGGGAGAGCAAACAGGCTACCTGGGGGCATCAGGACAGGATCAGATCATGAAGACCTCACCATTCTTTTCAACCAAACTAACAAACTGATCCTACTCACGTTAAAAATCAAACACACAAATAACAAGAAGGGCAAAGCCCATACGACTCACATGCTTGACCTTGACCTTTATATGACCTTGACCTTCAGGTGACCTTCAAGGTCAAGGTCAAACAACTAAACCTACCAATGACATCATACACAAAGAAATGCTTTACACATTTTTCCTACCAAAATACATGTGACCTTGACCCAAGGTCAAGGTCATCCAAGGTCATGCAACACAAAGCTGTTAATTCAAGACATAGGAAGCACAATGGTGCTTATTGGCACTTTCTACCATGAGATATAGTCACTTTTAGTGGTTCACTACCCCATTTTGGTCACATTTCATAAGGGTCAAAGTGACCTTGACCTTGATGATATGTGAACAAATGTGTCTCATGATGAAAGTATAACATGTGCCCCACATAATTATTAAGTTTGAAACAGTTATCTTCCATAGTTCAGGGTCAAGGTCACTTCAAAATATGTATACAATCCAACTTTGAAGAGCTCCTGTGACCTTGACCTTGAAGCAAGGTCAACCAAACTGGTATCAAAAGATAGGGCTTGCTTTGACCTATATACCACTTGTAGCTAAGGTCGCCATTCTCAATAACGTGGGAGAAAATTGGGAAAATGTGAAAAATGACTGTTTTTGAGACCACATTTATGGCTCCTGTGACCTTGACCTTGAAGCTAGGTCAAGTCACTATGTATGTTTTTTGAGGCCTTGTCATCATACACCATCATGCCACATTTGGTGTTGATAGACTTAATAGTCTCCGAGTAAAATCCAACGTTTAAGGTTTTTACGCCCGGACGCCCAAACGGACGGACGACACGGCTCAGTACATAGACTCACTTTTGCTTCGCATGTGAGTCAAAAACATAGATGTACAAAAACATCTCCTTGTAGTATGTGCCAGTTTACATTGCAATATCACCATTCTAATTGTAGCTGTCAGGTGATTTGCACTTGCCAATCATTTCTCTGAACAAGAAATGCTCACGAAAGAATAGCACTCCTGTATGTCACCATGGACTCATGTAATAAGCATTTGCACAACAACATCCAATGAAATGAAGCAAACATATTAAAAGGAATGCTTCTCATTTTAAGTTCCACAAACATGATAAACGAATACACTCTGAGTGACTACAGTCAAACGCACTTCATGCAATTGCTGCATTACATGAATATTCATCAACAGTTCATAACTACATCATCCATTTACATCTATGGACTTCAATATACTGGTCTTTAAAACATTAACTTTACACCACTTCTCCATGAATCCACATCTACAGCTTGTCCTTGGCTGTCCTGTAGTCCAGTGGAGTGGTCAAGCTGACCACAAGAGGCATCACTATGAACAGGTCATTGGCTTTCTGCACTGTACACACACTCAAAGGCCTCAGTATACACTTCCATATGTACATGTCATCACACATAATCAGCACTGACACTCTCACACTTGTATGGCCAGTACCAGTAGTCAAGGAGAAACAAGTGCAGCCTTCTGGTCTCAAACTCTCCAGTTGTCCAGGAGAATGGTCAAGGTGAACAAACATCCCATCACAGTGAACAGGTGCTGACACACTTCTAGAAAACAACATGTCACATTCATCAATCCAATCCTTTGAGAGAAAAATGGCCAAGTCAGTGTTATAGACAAAGACATCACATCATCTGACAACCAAGCAGTCCTGTGCTCAAGATGACCAACAGAGTCAGAAAACATTGCAGGTCATCAAACACAGCCATGGAGCCAACTTTCACACACACCACTTCACACAGCCTTAGAGAAAATGCCAGAACTCACATGTTGGTCTTCCCTGTCCAGTTGTCCAGCAGAGCAGTCATGCAGGCCACAAGTGGCATCACTGTACAGGGGTCATCAAACAACCTCCATGCAAACTTTCACATTCCTACACTAACCTCTCCACAGCCAAATATTTCCAAGGCCACAACCAAGACAACATTTGCACCCTCAAACATGACAGTGGTGCACAAGATGACAGCATGGATATTCATGTGTCAGTTTCATCTGTCCAGGTTTCTGTGTACAGTGGCTGTCTATCTCAGTATCTGCATGCAAACCAAATGTCCTCTCTTCCACACTGGCTGATGGAGGCAATGGTGATTCCTCACAATTGGATTTGAACACAAAGAAGTATTCTCAGCAGCAACAGCAACAGCACTTAAAAATCAACCCAAATCCCCAATTTTGTTAACCTGCTAGAATATTCTGATATAGCACTGTAGTGACTTTATCTTTTCTGCTAGCAAAGTCATTTGTTTCATTATTTCACTTCATTCCTAAATACACTCCATGTCAATGTTTGCAGGAGTATTTTCTAAGCAGCTCAGCACTGACAACTGGGACACCAGTGCTCCCCAAAACACCATGGACTGTATCCATGTGCTCTTACAGGTGGCTTTTCTGACTACCTCTGTACTTACAGTGGGGATGCATGGACTGTCTTCAACCTTCATGGACTGTCTCTATACAGGTATTCCCAGTTTGTCTTTCCCACCTGCACAGTACAGGTACTGATACTTCTGTAGTTAATCAGAGCAACGTGGAGAGACTACAAGATTTTGCAGGAGGCTTTTCTAGCCAGCTCTGTACTCACACTGGGGAAACTTTTACTTGCTTAAACCTTCATGGACAGAATCTTTTTGTTCCTGTAGGTGAACTTCCTCACCAGCTCTCTCCTGACCATGAGGACAGTGGTCCTTCCTTAAACATGTGTCTATGTGTTTCTGCAGAGTGTATTTCTTACCAGCTCGGTACTGACAATGGAGACAGGGCTACATCCCTAAACCTTCATGGACTCTCTCCAAGTGTTCCTGTAGTCGACAGTTGTGACCAGTTCCATACTGACAATGTGGACAGGGGTATTTCCTTATTACTTTAGGGGCTTTCTCTATGTGTTCCTTAAGGTTACCTTTTAGACCAGCTCTATACTGACAATGTGGACAGGGGTACTTCCTTTAAACCTTCATGGACTGTCTGTATGTGTGTCTGTAGATAGGAGTTCTTAACAGCTTTATACTGACAATGTGGACATGGGTATTTCCTTAAACCTTCATGGACTGTCTCTATGTGTTTATGCAGATTGGAGATATGACCAGCTCTATACTGACAATGTGGACAAGGGTATTTCCTTGAACCTTCATGGACTGTCTCTATGTGTGTCTTTATGTGACTTCTGGTACCAGCTCTATACTGACAGTGTGGACAGGGGTACTTCCTTGAACATTCATGGACCATGTCTATGTGTTTCTGTAGAGTGGAGTTCAGACCAGCTTTATAATGACAATGTGGACATGGGTATTTCCTTGACCCTTCATGGACTGTCTCCATGTGTGTCTTTAGATGAACTTTCTGACTAGCTTTGTACTGACAATGTGGACATGGGTACTTCCTTGAACCTTCATGGACTGAGTCAATGTGTTTCTTCAGATTGCCTCTATAACCAGCTCTATACTGACAATGAGGACAGGGGTATTTCCTTTCATTTTCATGGACTGTCTCAACATTTGGATGGGGACTTGAAGCTTCCCTGGCTTCTTGAGGGACAACACTACTTGCACTCTGCACTCTGGCTCTCTTTCTAGGCTGCTGCTGCCCACAAGGACTACACTGCTCTTTCTCCAAGGGGGTCAACTGTGCAGTCTCCACACTGGACACACATGGCCTTAGCTCGGACACTTCAGGGCTGCTGCTGCTGCTGCTTGCCACAGGGGCTGAGATACCCTCTGACCACTGGGCACCACACACTGACCACCTGACACCTGTGGCCACACTGCACTCAGCCCTGGCCTGCAAATGCACACCTCCCTCTACTTCCTGCTCCTCTCCTTCACCCAGCATTTCCACACCTGTCTCTTCACAAGACACAGACTTCACCTCCACCTTGCAGTCCTCCATGGGAACAAGGGGCTGTACCACACCTTCCCTCCCCACATCTCTTCTCTCTTCTTCCTTCACAGTGCTCCCTGCTTTCACTCCAGTCCCATCTGGCACCTGCTTCTCACAACCTGCCTCACATTTCACTACAGTCTTCAAGTTATGGTCAGAACCTGACACGTCCACACATGGAGGTGGGTCATCAAACAGCCAGTCAATGTCCTCCTCCTCCTCCATCTCCATGATTATACTCAAACTCAAAGAAACAAACACTGCTGACAAAAATATATAGCAATACCACTATCTTCTTGTACTGCTATCAATCAGCAGTCTTGAAAACACCATACATCACAAAAGAGCTGTTAGTAAACAAACACATACACATGTACACTGTCAGCAGATCAGCTCCAAAGTTCAAGAGCAGTTTCTTCCACCTACTGCACAGCTCCAGGACAGCTCCTCACACTGCACTTAGTCACAGGGCTTGTCCAGCACAGCCACACAGTGGCCAGGCCTTCCTTACACTCCTCCAGGCCTTGGCTTGTCCCCAGTCTGGCCAAGGAGGGCTGCCTCTGCACAGGCAAGGCCAGGACACCTGCACTCCACTAGGGCGCTGCCACTGCACACCTGTGCACACCAAGGGTGGAGGCAAGAGGCTGCTGTCCTGGCTTGCCTTGCAGCCTGCCACCTGCACCAGTCCAGGCAGTCAGGGGAGAGCACTCCTACTGAAACACAACAAGGCAGTACTTGTCTTTGTCCCCAACTCTCATAAACCATAGGTACCTTGGGCAAAAAACATATCTCTAAACCCCACGAAAAGGGAGGCAACAGTGTAAATGTTAATGGTTACCTTAAATAATAATCAAT
>JAWQFJ010035582.1:5000-10000 GCA_034096865.1 Theodoxus fluviatilis
TGCATGATGGGAGTCCATTAATCATTCTGCTCCACTCCGAAGTGAAAATCATCGTCTGCACACAAAGTGAGCACTCGAGTTGGTGTTAACCTGTTGATGAAAATTACGGCCATGATATTCACACCTCAGAAATTTGTCTTGATCTCATCATTAAATCTATTCGCTCTTCAGATCGGTGAAACATGAGGGGAAAAGCGATCTGCCTCTATAATATTTTGCATGGATGGAACTTACTTTTTTCTCTCGCAGCGAAGCAGTTTTGTAGAGTTGGCATATTGTAACTTTGTTGTTATTATATTTCATGGCTTTAAATGCACATTTATTACTTTCCTTATGTTCATCGTAGTCACAGGCGAGATGAATTTAGAGAACTGGTTGCCAGATCATCTGTGGTGCCCCAACGGTCGTCCAGACTACGAGACAAGTGAAGTGAAGTTGATTATAATGTTGACCCTTGAACTATATGCAACGATAGTTGCCCCCCTTTGGGGCCTCATCTTTGCTAATAAACGTGCGTTCAAGTTCCCCCCCCCCCAAAAAAAAAGTCACTCAGATATCGTACTTTCAAATGATGGATCATGCGGACAGAAACCACGACAAACACAACTCTGTCGCGACTGCGCAATCTCCATGCGCCTCCTGTAAATAGACACAGAAATCATATGCCAGTAAATAATTACTCTTGTAATATAATTATCTTATTTCATTTACAGCTCATTGGGGTAGTTTTTCGCGTTGTCTATGATTAATTGTCTCATGAAGCATAATTATTTCAAGGGTGTAGTCTGCTTACAAAAGCTGAAGTTCAGCAGGGGATCTGGCGTTTATTGATGACAAAGTATTTGAAGGGAATGGTTTCTTTAAACGTCCTGACATTTCAGCCTTGACTTTGTTCTGCTCGATTACGAATGGATAGATGACCAGGAGTTGCTTTAGCACGGCATGTTGGGTCTTGGCACTGATGGTTGATCCGGGACTGAAAGTTTCTGTAGAAGGAATCTTCATGCCAAACTAATCGTGTTGCCCAGGCGTCGTCTTCTTTGCGTCAGTCGCATTTGTTTTCTTACAGACTTACAGCCATTCAGGCATAACACTTACGTCTTCTAGGGTGGTCGTCAGCGATATGCTCCAAGAATGGAGTGTTTGTTTCTATAATTTATTTCACTCCTATTTAACGAGTGTTTCCTAGAAGAAGAAAAAGATTATTTTCCAGAAAATTTCTGACCAAAACAAAAACTCCAGACAAGATGATGATGATGATGATGATGATGATGATAATGATGATGATGTTAGTAGTTTGTGTGTGTGTGCATGTGTGTGTGTGTGTGTGTGTGTGTGTGTGTGTGTGTGTGTGTGTGTGTGTTGGGGAGGTCTTTTGTTTTGTTTTGTTTTTTCTTTTCTCCTCTAAAATAAAATTGTTAACTTTTTTTTAAAGATAAAAACAAAACAAAAATACTCACTCCTCTCTAAGGTTTTCTTAAGTCCTCCTCACACGTGGCAAGTATTGTTGAAAGGATACAACATTTCTTAGTGGTGTCGGGCAAAACAGCTAAATGAGAACCGGAGAAAGGTTTTTGAAAATGCAGACTGGAGCATCAGCCGTTACAAAGGAACGGGGATAACCGCGTGGTAGTAGACAAAGATATCTCTAGACCACGTGTATTTCACTAGAATAAGTGTTTTGATATATTTCTTTCCAACTTTCCCTCTAACATCGTGCTCATGTTGAAATTGTGGTATTACTTTCAAATTGCAACTCCCCGACCAACCAGTTCCTTACAAGCAAAACGAGAAAAACACATCCTGTATCCTTTATGAAATCCGCTCTATAACACGTGCGGTGTTTGATTTTCTTCGGACTCGATCGAGTCAGCTGCACACCTTGGGATGACAATAGGTTTTTTCCCCCAATAAATCCCGCATAT
Organism: Theodoxus fluviatilis; assembly: GCA_034096865.1. Classification (NCBI taxonomy): domain Eukaryota; kingdom Metazoa; phylum Mollusca; class Gastropoda; order Cycloneritida; family Neritidae; genus Theodoxus; species Theodoxus fluviatilis. Next base: position 6,926 of record JAWQFJ010035582.1, read on the forward strand.
TAGAAAGATACACTGATGTAGAACTGTACAAGAAAATTTTCATCATGCGTCAAGCCATCCTACAACTGACACGCAGATGAAGTAGCAAGAGTCACAGAAGTTTCTAATCAAGCGAGGCTAGGCCACCATTAGGACATCCGGCTGGACACATCTCTACCGTTACGTCGCAAGCAGGAAGGAACCCATCTGAGTGTCTGACCGAGGAAGTGTCCAACAGACCTGAAAACATGGCATGTGTTTCTATTGGGCGGACATTCGTCAAAACACTGTTCTTGGGACTCGCGAGGACGATATTTCCTATGAAAACTGCATAGTTACCTGAAGATTGCCACAGTTGTGCACGCCCAAAATAGTGTTAGCGACTTGCAAACGCGATAGTTGCCGGAAATGTGTCCATGTGTGGGGAGGTCTTTACAAACAACACGTGGAAACTGATTAATATAGTGTTCCGTTAAAAAAGCATTTTTGAAACTGTTGTCTCCGATCAAGAGCATCAACACTAACGAACTATGAGGGCATTTAAGCTAGTGTACTGCACTTGACTAAATCCTTGCTGCGGCTGTAAGCCAGTGTATAAACTTAGGTCGGATTACTCTCTCTCTCTAAAGTGGAGGTACTCGTATTATTGACGCATGTGTGCGTCCTATCTGACCTTTTCTGCGTCTATTGTAAGGTCTTCTTGAAGGAGTGTGACCGGTTTTCCAAGATCTCTGTGGAGTGTTGTGGAAATCCGGAAAAGGACGATAGGTCACGATATGAAAACAATTCTCTACCATAGAAAAGTAAGTCTTTGACGCAAGCATTGTGCACTGCCTTTTTGTTCGCTTTGCGCCTCTCGTTCGTCTACACCGGCGTGCTTCTGAAATAATAGCACACATCATACGTGTATGCTCCGAATGTATGGTGGCAGGAGCAAATGTCGCTCGAAAAAGCTCATCATTCCAGACAGGGAAAATGGCATTGCCATAAATGAAGCTCACCTTCCAAGCTCTCACAGCAGACGAAAGGCACAACGACCGCCGTAACGGTGACTTCTTGACTGCCATGGTCTTTATGGACGGATGGCCCAAGGGGGAAAGTGTTCTGCGTTTACGACGAAATTGACAGCTTTCAAGCAAACATCGGGAAATGCGTGTATTGTGTGTACCGAGGTTGTGGAATTGCTAGATACACACACACACACACACACACACACACACACACACATACACACATACATACACACAAACACAATCACACACACACACACACACGCACACCTACACGCGCACACACGCGCGCGCGCGCGCGTGCACACACACGCACACACACAAACACACACAAACACACACACACAAACACAAACACAAACACACACACACGCACACACACACACACACACACACACAAACACACACACACGCACGCACACAAACACAAACACACACACACACGCACACGCACACACACACACACACAAACACACACGCATGCACGCACCCACGCGCAAACACGCGCATATATACACAGTATATGCATGCAGGTAGATCATGTTCCGACAGCGTTGCAGCACAATTTTGATCACCATGCCTACAGGAGCCTTCCTTTCCCTCAGAGTACCCTACATTAGAAAAAAGGTCATACTGGTGTCTTTTGCTGTCTTTACAAAAAGTTGTCTTACTTTTTCCACGTATAATAGCTTTAGACTAATTTTCTCACATGCATATATGTAATAGCAAACTTGGGGTCTGTTTGGTAAACAGTAATGCCAATGTATTTTTTTAAAAACTATTCAGATGCGGTTTCTTAAGATTATGATGTTAGCAAAGGCAATCCAGAAGACATTTGCGGTTGTAGTGGGTTTTTGTGATCGCAGTAACTACGTATGAGTCGGTATCAAAATTGGGACGACAAAGCAAACAGTCTGGCTTTGGGAACGGTTTTATTACAAGAACTGACTGATGGGATGTTGCGTATGATTCAGACGCTCGCATAAAAAAGAACAGAAATGTCTTTTGAATGTTTGTATTGCTTTGAATTGGGTATCCATAGTCCTGGGGAACCCGCCTCTAGCAGGCAGACGAGGCCGCCTGGTGCCCGCTCAGATCAGCAGGACTGCTGTGGTCGTCCTGCTTTCTGAGCACACTCTAGTTTCACCGGCTGACCCGACTCCAAGCAGCATTTATGTGTCAATGGGAATTTTGCTAAGGAGTTATCGTCTGTACTCGTAGATCAGCCTGGCAAAACATATATGTATCCATGTACATTTTCCATGCCCGTGAGCACTTGGCTTCAGCGGCAATCAACCACCTCCGAGATAAGACGATCAGGTATCTGCATTTCGCTTTCAGGCCACGTAGGAACCCCATCATCAGGTCCCGCAAAGCCTCTGCAGTCTACCTGGACCGGAGGGGTTTGGGTGTCCGCACCTTTCCTCTGCACGGATTGCCCAGTTCATCGTATTGAATCTTCCTTCTTATCTTTTATGTGCCCATGCTGAGTTCATTTCCCTAGGAATTGTCAGTCTTTTTTTTGGCGCATGGGGCCCTGATGCTTTCTTACAGATCACCACGTGGAACAAAGATGTTTGTCGATGCCTTCCTTAGGGAGACAAGAGGCGCGTTCCTCAGAGATTAGGATTCGTACTGATAGGCGTCAGAAACGTTCAGACACGAGCGTTCACGGCGAGCGCTCGCGAAGCCTCAGTCTTTTCTCTTACGTGAAACTGTCCATGCGAACGTTCGCCGTGAACGCTTATTTCAATCGATGTTTGATACCGACTGATATTAATCGCTATCTTCTGGAAAACGTGACTCTGATCTCTCTTTCATGGCTGTTGCAGCCTACCAATCTCCTTCGGACGGAAGGAGGGACAGTCTGTCCGACGTCTACCTTCCATTTTTGCTGGTGTTCTTGCATCCTCCACAAAGTTCCTGGATGCCTGCTCCTTTGACTCACACGTACATTTTGCTTTTGTTTGCAACATTAACATTGACAAACCTTCTAGCTAAGGTATGATGATTGTCCTTGCCCTTGATTCAGTTGGGGAAAAAACTGTTTCAAGCAGTGCTGCATTCACAGTAAGTGCTCTCATAG
>JAWQFJ010035583.1:0-2500 GCA_034096865.1 Theodoxus fluviatilis
TATTATTATTATTATTATTATTATTATTATTATTATTATTGTAATTGTTAAGAGAGACGGGGTTCTTGCTGTTTGGGTTTGAGCGTTGGGATTAGGAATAAAGAACAAAGTGACGGGAAACGCTTGGGAGGTCGAAAAGTTTCGGGTTGTTTTTACCTTATTCTTTTTAACCAGTCACTAAGTACATCTAGGTCTGCAGGCGTATGGAAAGAGTGGAGCCTACTCTACTGAAAAACACGGGGAAAATATGTATGTGCAGAATTTACACACTTTAATCGCACGAGTAGAAAAACCTTCCAATCGGCATTGTGACGGTTCGTCCTTTCTGCACTACTAAAAATGCAGAATCCAGCCATGCCTCAAATACATGTAGTCATTAGAGAACCAGCCATGCCTATGAAATGAAAATGATTGACCTTGACATTGACTACTTCTTTTTCTTGTCGATTTGGGACACTGACTACGTCATATAGTTTTGACTGACGGCGTCATATTGAGTGCTGGACAACATCATAGGCAGTTTCTGATAATTCCTTGGAGGGAGAAGGTCGAGGTGGGTTTTCAGGTAGAGATTTAAGCGTGGAACGCAAGCAAGGACAGGAAGAAAGGAATTGAGATGATTCCGGATCTCAGAGTGATGTGATCTGTGCCAAAGAAGGAGTGTCTGAGCTTCCCTTCTCAGATACGGCTCTTGGGGGAGACTGAATGTCGAATCGGCTCAAACGTTGTGCCCACACAGGAGGAGGAATGGTTGGCGTCTGTACTCCAGAATTGATGGACTCCGGTTCCGATTCGCCCTGACCTCATTTAACGACCACAGGATGATGATGATAATGTCCCAGCCCTCCCTTCCCTCAAGATCCACACCTGGGGCAAGTCGACCCATCAACAGTTAAACATCAACCGTTAAACAACAAACGCCAGAGTCAACGGTCCTGACCTTTTCTCCCAAGGCCCACCCCTGGAGCAAGTCGTCATGTCACCCGTTGGATGAAACAGCCAGGGTCAACGGTCCTGGCCCCTTCTCTCAAGAACCACACCTTGTGAAAGTCGTCACATCAACCGTTAAACAACAACTGCCAGAGTCAACGGTCCTGACCCCTTCAGCAGTTTCGAACTCTCTTTTCTGACAAATATGTTAAACGTTTAAATATAGGCTGGCTGGCTAAATAAGATGAAGTGATTATTTAGAAATCCGTATCCCATTTTTAATCAGTAGCAAAGTCAGTTGAATTGCGAAATGTTGTCCTCATTTTTCTCTGTTGTCTATTTCTTCCATAACAACAGGGGAGATGGGTTTTGTTACAAGAGGGTATCATGTTTCCCTAGACCAACAATGAGCTAAATTTATTAAGAGGACCATGGTCTTGTAACATCGTCAAAAAAACTTAATAACGTAATGAACCAATCAGACCTTTACCATCAATGCTAACAGATTATTCTCAGAACTAACACACATTTACTTTTCCAAGCAAGCTCTGAAGTCCATGATTTCAAAGCAGATAGGAAGCTGTTATTCCGGGTCTGACATTGACGGACCAAGCTGTCTTACAGGGAGTCTTAAACCTACAGGAGCTCAGGGCATCAAAGCTGATTTCCTCACGCCAAAAACCAAAATCGCTTGTATTCCATCAAGTGCCACGGGCACGCTTGCCGCCCGGGCGCTAAGCAGACAGCAGGACAGCCTCCGGTAAAGCGCATTTCGCGCTCTCGGCCAGAATCTCCGGAGGCAGAAGACAAGATCGGAGAGCAACTCACTGCCACTGACAGTAATGCCAACAGGCAGGCGGCGAGCTGGCAACACCACCGGACACCGTCTACAGAGCCAGCAATGCCGTCCAAATAGCCCAGGCCCACTGCAGAAAAGTGTTTCGGGCTCGTGTTACTTTTCTCCCTGGCCCCGCATTGCCCCAGGCTGACGGAGTGGCACTGCGGATAAGCGAGCTACACATCCATCGAGGAGTGCAAGCCTATGTTGGAGCCTTGAGCCCTGACGCTAATGCCGTTCTGACCGCCTCCAAATTGTTTACCTCCCACGGCGGAAGATGGGTCGACGAGGAATCTGCCCCAGAGGCTAGTCAGGCGTCGAGTTTTGGCCAAAGCGAAAGAGGCGCTTTCACTCTGGGGTTGCAGAGGTGACAGGTTTCGCCTCGAGGCTTTTGCAAGGGAAGCTGAGTGATGTGTGCGAGAGATGTAGTGAGGGACAAATCCCTGTAACAAGCGCTGCAGAAGTAATCAGTCAAACTAAAGCCCCCGTGTAGATGGGCATTACTGATTGTTACGTCATTTATCTTGGAACAGGACTTCCCATCACCGCTGTCACTGCGAAAGAACATTACGTGACGAGTTTGGCAGGGGCAGCTTATCCAATGACACCAAACCGGTTGAACCACCTCAAATATAATTTGATTACGTAAATGCATGTAACACACGTCGCAATAGGAATCTTTTACATAGGGTTTCCTGATGATAGCTCAGAGAATGAATGGATATCTAAATG
>JAWQFJ010035583.1:7500-12885 GCA_034096865.1 Theodoxus fluviatilis
GACCGACTTTGTTGGGGCAGAAGCGAGGCTACGCCTACGACTGTCTCAGACAGCGTTTTGGAAGCGGAGAAAAATAATGGAGGCTGTTTTTTGATGATCTAAGGCGCCACGCTCCCTGGCAAGAAAAGAGGGGATATTTCCAGGAATCTTAGGGCAGTTACAGACGGCAGGTTCTGCGTCCAGCCTGAGCTCAAAGGGTTCCCGTCGAAATTAGATCCAAAGCTGAGATTTGGTCACGACACAGAACAGATGTTGACTCTCTGTAATAACCTCTCCTGATCCTTCTGTGATATGCGGAAGATAACCACAAGTTCGGTGGTCCCCTTTTTCTCCCGCGAAGGAAATTGTCATCCGGTATTTGCAGGTAGAAAACATGTTCTCCCTGAGATAAAACGCACGCTGAATATTATTCAGATCGGTCGCCTGTGAGCTGATTGTTGATTACTTGCACAGACTACCTCCGGGCAGGCAATTTTCTTTACTTCGGTAGTAAACCTTCCAGAGACAAGAGAAGATAAAAGCGGGAGCGTGATGTTGTCCACGACGTTTTTGAAAGTAAACTTCCAGCATGTTCTTCAGTTGTGCCAAGGAAAAGATTCTGGACTATGTCAAGACGTTTTTAAGGCCTCATCTTCATGAGAGTAACTTATTGTAACAACTTTAACTGTTCCTGCGAGAACCTGGACCCGTTAAAACAAACCAGAATTTACATTTCTGCGTTTACCTTCTGAGCCACGCTTACGTATTGGACCGAACAGGCCGAAAGTAGTGAACATAATTATGCTTAAATAAGTCGCCCTATTGGCTTCATGTTTAGATGAATGAAACAAGAAAGAAACCCAAACAAAGTGAATCCCGAGGCAAATTAGAGTCGCTCTTTTCGGAGACCGGACATGCCGCGCTATTGTACATCAAATCTGTCGTAGAAAATATAATGGACTTCAACACGGTTTGTAAAGTAATCTCGCAGAAATACTAACAACTTACCTCTGCACTTTCGCATTGGGAATAAGAAAAGAAACAAATTTGAGTCGACAATGACAGAGGTCAAAGTTTACAGTTTTGGGTCTCATTAACCCCTAGGATTTGCCAAGCTATGAAATCTGCTGCCACTGGCAGAGGCTCCACGCAATGGACTCAAACTTCCTGACACATGCTTTGCATGCGACTGGCTTTCTTGATGTTTCCCGTAAATCAAAGAGTTAACAGTGGAGAAAAGTCAACCAGGGAAGTCAAGGCAATAGCTACGTCATGCTTGCCTGTTTCACGACTTGCATGCTTCCCTGCCAACGGTGTCCTGCTCATTTTAATATGTTCCCATTTACATACACACACACACACACACACACACGCGCGCGCACACACACACACACACACACACACGCACACACACACACACACACACACACACACACACACACACACACACACACACACGCACACACACACACACACACACACACACACACACACACACACACACACACACTCTCACATCCCACCACACACACTCCACCCCATCCCCTCTCGCCGCCCACCACACTCCGTCTCTTCCTCCTTTTTTTTTCTTTATTGGAATTCTCATCTTTTCCCAGTGGTCTTTCTGTCTCCGCCCCTCCCCACCACCCGATCAGCCTCATCACTTACCACCAGGGGTTAAGGGTCAGAATTGGCCCACCACGTCGCCCGACGCAACTCGTAAGAGGCGAATAATTAGGACAATCGAGATAACTCTCTTTGCCCTGACCAGCTGAACTGCTTTTCGTGATAATCGGCTTACAATAGCCTACAAGGACTGATAGGCCGTAGAACTTCATAATCATAATCATCATCCCCACCCAGCCATCCTATTGCGCACCCTGTAGCAGTCAGTTTGCGTTCACTTCCTCTGACGTCACATGTGCTCATAACTGGCGACACTTTCCTCTTCCTCTCCTCCCCGAAACCTCCCCACACTTCAACAGCACACCCTCCCTGTCACTATACCCGTCCACCCCTTCATTTGTCCACCCTGCACCCGCCACATCCCACCAACAATACTGTCTTCCTTCCCTCCAGCCATCCCATAGCCATCCCCATAGCTTTACCCTCCCCCACCCACCCCATCCCTCACCCCAACCTCACACACACACACACACACACACACACACACACACACACACACACACACACACACACACACACACACACACACACACACACACATCACCAGCGCATTCACACCCCTCCCCTCCGTCTCCCACCCCCCACCCCCCTCCCCCACAACCGCACGCCCTCTCAATTTTCACTCCATCCTTAATACAATCCCCTGCTCCTTATCAATCAACGCACCATTCCTGTACTACTCCTATCATATTCCCACAGCAAACCCCACCCGAAATCAAACTCCAACCCCACCCCACTTTCCTCCGCCATCTTCCCGACCCCTCACCCAGCCTCCACCCCTCCTTTCCTGCGTTGCGGGCAAACAGAAGGAATGCAAGAGAGGAAGCCATGACGTAATGATGCCTTTGTTTTCCCGAGTTATCCCCCTTTGCAGTCCCATATGGCGTCTTCTTTCCTCCCCCCCCCCCCCCCCCCCCCCCCCAGTCTCAGTTGCTGAGAGCGCCCCCTAGGTTTGGGGACAATCATGCAGAGGAGCGGTTTATGGCGGGGGCACAATACCAATCTAATTAGCTCGATGGTGTTTTGGTCGTCTTCGTTAATTTCCCCCGTCGACTCGGCCAACAAAAACCTTTGGTGGCCGGCATGACGGGGGTGGAGGGAGGGGCAGACTGGAAGCGATCCCAGAAAGGATTACGTTGCACTGCAAGCGCCGTTGCATCATTGTGCATTCACGAGGATGAGGCAGAGGTGAGCGATGTGGGTGGGGAAAGGGTGTGAGGTAGGGGGTGTGGGTAGGGAAGGGGTATGAGGTAGGTTGTGTGGGTAGGGAAGGGGTATGAGGTAGGGGGTGTGGGTAGACAAGAGGTGTGAGGTAGGGGGTGTGGGTGGGGAAGGGGTGTGAGGTAGGGGTGTGCGTGAGGAAGAGGTGGAAGGTAGGAGGTGTGGGTGGGAGGATGGGGATGTGGGTGAGGAAGGGGGGTGAGGAAGGGGTGGGAGGTAGGGTGTGTGGGTGGGAGGAATGGTGGGTGGGTGAGGAAGTGGTGGGAGATAGGAGGTGTGGGTGGGGATGAGATGGGAGGTAGAGGGTGTGAGTGGGGAAGAGGTTGAAGGTAGGGGGTATGGGTGGGAAAGATGGTGTGAGGTAGGGGGTGTGGGTGGGGAAGAGGTGTCAGGTAGGCGTGTGGGAGGGGAAGGGGTGGGAGGTACGGGGTGTTGGTGGGGAAGGGGTGGGAGGGGTAATGGGTGTGGGTGGGAGGAAGGGTGTGTGGTGAGGAAGTGGTGGGAGGTAGGGGTGTGGGTGGGGATGAGGTGGGGGGTAGGGGGTGTGGGTGGGGAAGAGGTGGAAGGTAGGGGGTGTGGGTAGGGATGAGATGGGACATAGAGGGTGTGGGTAGGGTGGGAGGTGGGGGAGAGGTAAAGAGAAAGGAGAGATACAGGAGAGAAGGAGGGGGGGGGGGAAATGTTCGTTTACGCGCGAGTGTGTGTGTGCTTGTGTGTGTGCTAACGTGTATGCGTGTGGGTCGGTGTACGAGTGAGTGTCTGTGTGTGTGCGTGTGTGTGTGTGTGTGTGTGTGTGAGTGCGTGCGCGCGTGTGTGTGTGTCTGTGGGTATATGTGTGTGTGTGTGTGTGTGTGCGCGCGCGCTTGCATGTGTGTGTACGTGTGTGTGCTTGTGCGCGAGCGCGCACGTGCGATTGTATGTACGTGTGTGTATGTGTGTGTGTGCTTGTGTGTTAATGTGTGTGTGCGTGAGTGAGTGCATGCGCGTTTATGTGTGTGCTTGTGTGTGTGTATATGTGTATGTGTATGTGTATATGTGTGTGTGTGTGTGTGTGTGAGAGAGAGAGAGAGAGAGAGAGAGAGAGAGAGAGAGAGAGAGAGAGAGAGAGAGAGAGAGATTTGATTGATTGATTTTTCTGCCTATCTTACAAATTGTTCTTGCTCATACAGAAATGAAAACGTGGATAGATAAGAAAAAATACACATTAGCTAATCTATGTACAACAGAGAGAGAGAGAGAGAGAGAGAGAGAGAGAGAGAGAGAGAGAGAGAGAGAGAGAGAGAGAGAGAGTGCATGCGCGCGCACATGCAATGATAGGAGTTCAATTAACTGAAAGTGTTCATACTTGCTGGTTTGGGGAAGGGGCCTACTGATGGGAAAAGCGTGCAAAAGTACACGATTGCTTTTTAAGGGGACAAGATGTAGATTGCACATACATGAGACGGAATCATATTGGTTTTTGACGAAACCAATGCAAACACACATACGAGGTACAGACAAGAAAAAGCGAGTGGCGGAAAAATGAGAGAAACAAACCGCTTGCAATGCATCCGTGCTTTTTCTCTGCGGTATTTGGCCAAATGTTTCCATTTCCATTTGCAGAAAACGCTGCGAGAACAATTTAATTTCGCGGCAACGCTCCGAGGAACTAGAGAGACAGCAGGCGTCAGAGTGGACGGGTCGGGCGGTGGGTTGGGGGTGAGGGGTGGGGGAGGTGCTTCTGATTTACGTGACAGGAAAGGAATTTATCGCCGACAGGGGACCATTCTCTGAGAGGTGGTCGCGCTCACCCATGCCATCCCCAACCCCTTCCATCTCCCACTCTGCAGGAGCCATCCCCCCCCCCCCCCGCCCCCCCTTAACACCACTTTTCGTCCCCCTCACCCTCATCACCCCTCATTCACTCAACCCCCCCTCCCCCAATTCCCAACAAACACCCCCAAAAAAGTTTGCTGCCACTGCCGATGGACGATTCTAAAAGCATTCTCCTGATTTAGGCCTTCAAAAACTGTCAATCTGATGTGATTAGGCCCGTTCCTTCCCTGAAATACGTTGCTGCATGCTGAGACGGTGTTCTCACAGCATCGAGAGCAGACGCGCGCATGCCTCTCAGAGAAGCGACTCTAACACGCACCGGCTATACCGGTTTTATTTCTTCAGAGGTGAAGAGAGATTAAGTGACTTGAGAATACTGGTCCACATTAGCATCGACACCACCTGCAAGAAATGTATCCCGACCGAAAGAAATGTGATTTTTAGATGTTTGTAAAATGTTTTCTTTCTGTGAAGCATCGATGCTTCTGAGTGCCATACACTGACACAAGTCCTCCGTTTGAACACACCGATTCTCAGCATGTGAACAGACGTTTGCATAAGCGAGACTCTTTTCATCTTCTAACTATAATGCCATGATTTTCATTGACATCCGACACTCTCCATTTTCTCCTTTAAATACATACTTTCATATTTCATGTAGTTCGAAAACGTCACGGAACGCTA
>JAWQFJ010035585.1:15000-16510 GCA_034096865.1 Theodoxus fluviatilis
ATGATGCTGATATTTGTGATATGGATGGTAACGGTGATGGTGGTGATGATGACAGTGATAGCGGTGATATGACAGTGATGGTGGTGGTGATGATAATGATGGTGATGGTGACAGAGATGGAGTTAATGATAGTGATGGTGGGAGTGACAGCGACAATAATAGAGATGATGACAGTGGTGGCGGCGTTGATGATAATGATGGCGGTGGTGACATATATGGTGTTGCTGATGGTGATGGTGGGGGTGACAGTGATGGTGGAGTAGATGGTAGTGATGTAGGTAGTGACAGTGGTGGTGGTGTTGATGAAAGTGGTGGTGATGCTTGTGATACTGGTGGTGGTTATGGTGCTGGTAGTGGTTGTGGTACTGGTGGTGGTTATGGTGCTGGTGGTGCTTGTGGTACTGGTGGTGGTTATGGTGCTGGTGGTGCTTGTGGTACTGGTGGTGGTTATGGTGCTGGTGGTGCTTGTGGTACTGGTGGTGGTTATGGTGCTGGTGGTGCTTGTGGTACTGGTGGTGGTTATGGTGCTGGTGGTGGTTATGGTGCTGGTGGTGGTTGTGGTACTGGTGGTGGTTATGGTGCTGGTAGTGGTTGTGGTACTGGTGGTGGTTATGGTGCTGGTGGTGCTTGTGGTACTGGTGGTGGTTATGGTGCTGGTGGTGCTTGTGGTACTGGTGGTGGTTATGGTGCTGGTGGTGCTTGTGGTACTGGTGGTGATGCAGTTGTGGTGATGACCGTGGTGAGGACAAATTGCATGTGTATGCGTGCATTTTCATGTGTAAATGTGTACAAGAGGGCGAGCGAGCACGCGCGCGTGCGAGAGAAAGACAGAGAGAAAAATCAACAACAAACAAACGATTAAACGAATGATCTATTGAAGAGGCCACCGGCCTATTTCAATTACATTCGTACCATACACTTTCACAACGGGTGCGATATATTTGACAGTGATCTAAATTAATCAAGTTATTTCGACGTTAATAAAAATAAATGTCATTGCTATCCAGTAAAGTTAGAGCGTAAGATCTGCGTTGAAAAGCATTATACAGCTATATACAAGTGGCTCTGGTTATAACTTCGCTGTCATTACTCGGAAGAATTTTCTCTGAATTTTGACACTGTTTTTCGAGATGAATTGACAAGTCATGTTTACGTAGGTCCTGCAGAGCAGAACCAACAAATGAAAAGTGTGTTTGTCTTCATCTTTCTCTCTATACAATGGACAAAGTTTCATAAGCGTCCTTTGTGTATATAAATTTATGGATATCTAACTCGGATATGCTCATTCGAAATGTGATGAATACGTTTCTGAACACCTTCCTGTCCATACTGAACAAGTCCCTTTCAGTGAAACACTCATTTTTTTATTTTCCCATAGAATGATTACCTGCCACTACTACAGAAATCATTTTCCAATTGCAGGCAAAACCGAGACAGAGAGAGGGGGGAGGGAGAGAAAGAGAGAAACAGAGAAAGAGAGAGAGAGAGAGAGAGAGAGAGAGAGAGAGTA
>JAWQFJ010035586.1:0-13500 GCA_034096865.1 Theodoxus fluviatilis
TATGTGAGCATTTTTCTCTAGAACTCTGTGTACGTATGCGTGCCCGTACGCGCACTCGTATTGTATGTGTGAGTGTGTATGTGTGTTTGTGTGTGTGCGTTTGTGTGTGTGTGTGTGCGTGTGTGTGTGTGTGTGTGTGTGTGTGTGTGTGTGTGTGTGTGTGTGTGTGTGTGTGTGTGTGTGTGTGTGTGTGTGTGTGAGTGTGTGTGTGTGTGTGTGTGTGTGTGTGTGTGTGTGTGTGTGTGTGTGTGTGTGTGTGTGTGTGTGTGTGTGAGTGTGTGTGTGTGTGCGTGTGTGTGTGTGTGTGTGTGTGTGTGTGTGTGTGTGTAAGTATGTGATTGTATCTTAATGTGTACGCACATGCGTGCACATACATGTATATGCTTCCAACCGTGTACATGCTTGATAGCTTTTATCTCACAAGAAACGTCCGTAATCACCCCACAGGTCATGACAAGGCAACGATTTACCTGAGCCTTGACGATTTTGACAGACGAATGATCTGTGGCGTGAGAAAGACATAACACATCCCATGTTGGTGATCACAGGAAGTTCACACTGCGTACTTCAGCGTTTCGGTCGGCATTAATTCAGTCTTTGATTCTCAGGACGCCAATGCATGCATATCACGTGCACATGCACTTTGAAATGGTTAGTCTCTGCCTTCAGCTGCAGCAGCAAGCCTGCCATGGAAAATAATGACCTTCGTGCTTGGATATAAACCCATCCGCATCAAAAACCTCATCGCCACAGCTGCATAAAACGTCGCCGTTTGATACAAAACCCGTGCCAGTGGAAGCGCTGATAGAGAGCAGCTAGTGTTTTGTTTCTGTGCAAAAACGATGCCACAGACATACTCACCGAAGGCCATATTTGTCATTTGGTCTTAAATGCCCACCTTGCCAATTGAGCAGCCGACGAACCTAACGACAGCCATATCAGTTTTGGCTTTATATCAAGGGCTATGAGAGTGATGTCGGCCAAACTGACTGTGGCTGACAGACTGAATGCATTGTTCCTTCTTTTTCAACAAGTATTATGAAGCGATCATCGTGAGCTTTTTTTTCTTCATCTTCTTCAAAGAAGCTGTTGCATGTTGTCCATATGTCTGCTCTACCTGCTTCCAACAAGTTCCCGATGACGAAGGAGCGAGGGAGGCTGCCTCCACACAGGCTGCTCTAACTCTTTTGAATACTATCGACATTTTATTCTAAGATGTGACATATTGTTTATAGGATTCGTCCTGCATACAATGTGTCGTTGTCTTGTTCCATCATGATCAGCATGGTACAGTTCCTGTTATGGAAGAATGAAATAGTTCTGCATGTTATTGTATTGTATTGTATAATTGTATTGCATTGTATTTATTGCATTGTTGTGAATTGTATTGTGTTGTATCGTATTGTATTGTGTTGTACTGTCTTGTATTGTGTTGTACTGTCTTGTATTGTGTTCTGTTTTATTGTGTTGTGTTGTATTGTGTTGAATTGAATTGTATTGTGTTTCTTGTGTTGTATTATGTTGTGCTGTATTTAACTGTATATGTACTGCACTGTACTGTACTCTACTGTATTGTATTGCATTGTTTTTGCATTGCATTGTATTGGATGGTATTGCATTGTGTTGGTTTGTGTTGTAGTGTGTTGTTTTGTCAGATATAATTTTCCTTTACGATGAATGATTCGGCAGCTTTACGAGAAACGCTTGATAGTTCTTAAACATTTCTTATTCTTCCCACACGGATTCAAGATAATCTTTCGCTTCTACAACAGGGGCATGGGGGGTTGAGGAAATTTGGGGTGGAGTGTGGGTGAGGAGATTGGTGCGTGTGTGTGTGTGTGTGTGTGTGTGTGTGTGTGTGTGTGTGTGTGTGTGTGTGTGTGTGTGTGTGTGTGTGTGCTTATTAACCTTCAACAGCGTCCTGCCAAAATTGTCGATCGCTCCTCTAAAGTGCAACACTTTCAAATATCACCAAGATGAATACACCCACTACACAGCTGTTTAGCATTGAACTTGGGCGTTTGGAATGTTCCCAAGGCGTAGTAGCGTACCTGAAAATATAGTCCCTTTTGGAACTTTTGCACGTGCCGATGACTGAGGTCTATTTCAATGTGAGTGCGCGTTCCCGGGGAGTGTAGTGAAAACAGCAGATACTTAGCAGCATGGAGGGCACCGGGGAGTGTAGTGAAAACAGCAGATACTTAGCAGTATGGAGGGCACCGGGGAGTGTAGTGAAAACAGCAGATACTTAGCAGTATGGAGGGCACCGGGGAGTGTAGTGAAAACAACAGATACTTAGCAGTATGGAGGGCACCGGGGAGTGTAGTGAAAACAGCAGATACTTAGCAGTATGGAGGGCACCGGGGAGTGTAGTGGAAACAACAGATACTTAGCAGTATGGAGGGCACCGGGGAGTGTAGTGAAAACAGCAGATACTTAGCAGTATGGAGGGCACCGGGGAGTGTAGTGGAAACAACAGATACTTAGCAGTATGGAGGGCACCGAGAAAGATTCGTTGCCGCTGCGCAAGTTGCTCCAAATCTCGTTAATCTGCTAAGAAAATTCGCGCGCTGGACGCGGTGAACATATTCTGTATGGAGGAGTTCCGTATTGTGAAAATGTTGCCACGGGACTGGCGCTCGAGTGGATAAGCCTTCAGAGAGCCATGATTCAGGAAAAAAGAAGTGCATTGACTCCAGGCAAACAACCAAGATGAACGTTTGTTTTCCCTTCAAAGTTCGGACTTGGCATACCGGCTGGATCTGTCCGCAGTACTGCAAGGCGATGAGGTGCTGTGGTTCCGTCCCTTCTCGAAATGGCTTGACTGCTGTTTTCCATGTTTGAATATCACTGTATTGAATGCACTTTACTGTACTAAACACTACTTTACTGTCCTGTACTGTATTGTATTAAGTATAATGCAATGCAATGTAATGTAATGTCGTGTGGTATGATGTCATGTCATGTAAATGTTCGTTCCTGTTTCGCTCCATTCCTACCCTATTTGTACATACTCAAGGGGCCTAAAACGTTTTCTAAGCGACATAAAAAACATAGTTTCAGGCTCGTTCTGAAATGAGATTGTGACTGCAGCCTTTTCCTTGGCTCCAGAACTCCATGCCAAGGTTTCTGTCCCTCAAACAGGATCTGTGACCATGTATTTTTAGTCTCCTCTGTAGGACTTGCATCTGTGTGTGTGTGTGTGTGTGTGTGTGCGCGCGTGTGTGTGCGTGTGTATGTGTGTAATGTGTGTGTGTGCGTGTATATGTGTGAGTGTTTAATGTGTGTGTGTATGTGTGTGTAATGTGCGCGTGTGTGTGCCTGCGTGTGTGCGTGTGAGTGTGTGTGGCTGGCAGGTCAGCAGACGCCCCGAAGCAAATGTCTCATGTCTCACTTCCAGTGGAGATCTGATCCAAAGACAATACTGGCAGGGACGGCTGAGGAGGGCGCAGCGGAATTATATTTTTGTAACTCTGTATTAGGAAAATAAGAGGCGAATGCCACCGAGTTCGTCAGGCAGATTTCTCCCCGAACACGAGGCGCTATACAAATACACAGACCTGCGCTAGTTAGGGAAGTTATGGGGCCCCCCAGGGACGTCAGAAGGAGGGAAGGATCGGAATTCGTGCCCCACCAATTAACGAAGGTTCTCTGAAGGAAATATGTGATGGTATTGGTTGTTTGTTCAGTTCCGAGTGTGACAGAAAAGAGTTCCTCCTGTATCGCCACTCCATAGAATGAAATGTTTGCTGTCCGTGGAAGTTGCGTAGCGGAGTGTCTTGAGCCGGATCAAAGGAACGAATGTTTGCGTGTGTTCCGTCGAGGGAACAGTGTTCTGAGGCTCAAGAACAAAGCAACAAGATTGTAGATGAAACGGATTGAAAATAAAGCATAGATGGTGGTGATGCAACGATATGTATACGTGCAATAGTATAAACTATCATGCTTTAGAGTGGTCTTTAGTTTTTAAACCTCGTCTTTCCTCTCCTCTGGATAAAGTTAGAAAAACAATGAAATATCGAACAGGACTAAGAGTGTATTTGTAATTTTCCATTTGCCTCGGCTCAATCTAGCACGCTTTTTTCATGAGTCCTCGCTCTTTTCCCTTAAGGCCTCCGCACACAAGACAACCAAAGTCTCCTACTAGGAAGCATGAAATTTTTAAATATGCTTATTGAAATTTTTTTGTTTCATTGGCATGAAAGAACTCATAACAGTTAATCAAAACATCAAAGTTTGACAGTAATTAGAATTATGGGTAATCCAAAATGGCCGCCTAACATGCAAAAATATGCAAATTTCTGTATCTTTTTAAATTTCTATAACTTCTTAACTACTTGATATTTCTTGAAAATTCTTTTTGCATTAAAATTGTACACTCTTTATCTTTAAATGTACAGAAGATTATGTTTGTAATGCAAAAAGTAAAAAAATGTACTTATTGCTTCCACATCAATATCCGAATTGCAGATAAAGTAGGTTCAACATCAAAGAAAAAAAATCATATCTGGCCAAATAATCAGTTTACAGCAAAAAGTGTCTGTATGTTCATAAATTATTATACATGTAACATACCTGCAAAATTACAAGTCATCATCATCATCCTGTGATGAGTTTTAGTAATTAATTGATTTGAACTCTATGAAAAAAACACATTTTGAGAAAATGACAAAAACAACTTTTAGTCATGCATAAGTCCTTCTAAAACTATCCATCATGGCTAAAACTTGTTTCATTTATTCATACATTCATCCAGCAGGACTACACATGCTAAAAAAATGAAACTGAACTTACAGTTTCCAGTTTTTAGTGTTTTTGTGCAGTGAGTACAAAAAAATGCAGGGATGGAAAAGTTCATGCTCAAGAGGAAAGGATCAGCCCTACTACTACACAGGAAATGCCAAGGTCAATAAAGGCAACTTCAGAGACACATGCTGTGAATGAGTCAACAACAAGTCAGTTTGCCATTCCAGCACCATAGGTTTCCCCTTCTTCTTCCTCCTGAAGCCTCCTCTTCTGCATGATGCCTTGAGTTGAAGGCATGAAGCCACATACTGACATAGTGTAGGCGCTGTTGCTATGCCTGAACAGAGGCTGCCACATTAGCTTTCTTCATTCTTCTGGCATCACAGGCTCCACATTTCAAGCAAAGTTTTCTGGCTAAGCCATTGTCTTCATCGTATAGTATGCTGAAGGTGAGACCAGACCGAAAACAGTTCGGGCAAAGAACATCGTTCATTAGTTCACTCAGCTGATCTAAGTGCACGTTGACCCACTTATGATCGGTTTCAATCGGCTGCTTCGCTTCTGCCTGCATCATCTGTATCTTCCTCCTTGATGCCGATGTGTTTGAAGTTTCTTCCGGAATCGAGGCAGTTGAGATGGAGGGACGAGGAGGCAGCGATCGCGATGGCACTGTCAACGCAGGCGTTGACGAAGTAGAACTAGACTTTCGACCTTGACCGCGAAGTATTTTCGAGGTGCGTGCAGCCGAAAGCTGCTCTCTTCGCCCACTATTTTTCGGTCGCGGCATAATGTTGAGTTTATTCACTCATGGGCATTCTCTGATTGTTTGATTGAAGTCGAATTTATTCGATTTGGTGCAAAACATAAACTAACTGAGAGAATTAGCGTTGAAGCGGCAGCCATGTTTACGATGCATTGTGGGCCAGGGAATCCTCGCTTTGGAGTCTCTGATTGGTTGAAACAAGTGGAATTCCCTCTCTAAGCTCAATGATGACAGATGACTCACGCCAGACACAGTTCCTTTTCCAGAGAATCTCGCTGTCAATTGTGAGGGGCAACGCGTTCGCGATCACATCGTCGGCCAAGCGTGAGGCTGCCCGTGACCCAAAGCCGAGGGGTTTTCCCCGCCCCTGATCCTGGCGGCTGCGTTTAGACAACTTGCCTAAATTGATGTATTCTTTCCCACCTGGGACTTTCTAGGGTTGGGGTGAGAATTGAGCGCTTTTTGCCTCTTCCGAGCACCTACAGATGTAGTGCAGCGCTTCATTTGTTAATCTTCTGCGCCCCATGTTGTGTTGATAGACGCTAAGAAAATGTTTTCTTTGCCATAGACATCGTTTATGCACGTTTAAATGTTTTGATTTCCTGTGTCTGTGACTGTGGAGCGTAGTCGAGTCTAATACACCGTGGCTGTATTTCGATGACCATCTTTTGCTGTGTGTTACATCGAATTTTGCAATGACATTGAAGTGTGCATTGTAAATTTGCTGTTTTCTTGAATAAATTGGCCCATGCACACGCTGCCGTTTCCAAACAACCCTGTGTACGCTGTTTGAAATCATCAACTAAAAATAGACCACTATAGTTGGCGGAGTTATTTCCCTTGCTGTGCTCGATCGAAAAGACGAGCTTTCCAACGGTACCGGGCGTGAACCTCTTCGTAGAATAGATCGAAAGTTACAATTTTCCCAAAAGTCATAAAATACGATGCATCAATGACGTTTTTAACGTTTTTTACGAGGAGTGATGTTTTTAAAAGCCATTTTATTCAACTAATTATCGAATGACAGGTCGAAAAAAACACGTGGGGGCATTTGCAAGTGTTTGAACTACTCAAAACTGATGTTATCTCAAAAACGTCCAGATATGAAATTTTCCCAACTTTTCGACCCGTGTCTTGCCTTAAGGCCTCTGCACACAAGGC
The DNA here is from genome assembly GCA_034096865.1 of Theodoxus fluviatilis. Taxonomy (NCBI): domain Eukaryota; kingdom Metazoa; phylum Mollusca; class Gastropoda; order Cycloneritida; family Neritidae; genus Theodoxus; species Theodoxus fluviatilis. Next base: position 6,671 of record JAWQFJ010035586.1, read on the forward strand.
AACCAAAGTCTCTTGCCACGTTGCTTGCGGCCGGTTGCTTGCCATGTGGCAGGCAATGCTGGAGGCTGAGCTCGCACACGCTTCCACTGTGACCTTTCACCTCTCGCCACGTTGGGAACACGTCGACCCTCGGACACATGGTTCTGCGTGTGACCTGCATTTTGAATTTTAAAATGTAAGAGCTTTCACGACCTATTGATGCATCCAACATACAGCTTTGATCAATTAATGCTGTTCATGGCTTACATTTTCTTTCGATGGGGTTTCTAGTGTCCCCAAATTCAGCGTTTTCTGTGCGAAGCACAGGTCCGCCATTAAATGTGCAATAGTCGCGAGAACACGAGAATGAGGCTCTTGGTGGATTCACAGAGAGCGGCTGGAGTGGCACGCCACTGCCCCCAAAAATAGACCAGGTTGAAACACGAGCAACTCAGTTGCTGGTGGCGTGGAAAGTTGCTTGGAATGCCAGTTGCTTTCAACCGACATCGCACACGAAGCAATGTATGGCAAGCAATCGAGTTGCCGGAGTGGAGTTGCCTCGTGTGTGAAGGCCTTTACTGACGTATTCAATGTTTTCACGACATCAAGTTTCTATATTCAACTGCCAATGGTATCAAGTGCACATCCCTCTGCGTCATTGCATATAGTTCTGACCCCTTCATAATTCGCTCACTATCACGACCTGTTGCCGTCTACACTACGATACCCGTATCTACCACATTTTCCTCTTCCCATCTACACTCATTCATCCTCATCCACATCATTCATGTCCACCCACTGTTAACACAAGTCTCTCTGTCCCACGCACTATCTTGGATTTTCTGAGTAACTTCACCCCGCAACCTTGATCAACCTATTGGCTTTGACATAGCTGCATGTCTGTGTCCTCCCAAACCGCTCGAGCGCAGCCCATGCATTGAAACACGCATTTTCCAAACAGTCTCGTCTTTTGAGTCATCCATCTCGCTCCTCACCATCCTCCCACATCGCTTTCTTCCCTAAAATAATCTGCTTCCGGATCAAGGGTCAGGGGTCGTTGTTGCCGGAGGGTGGGCACGGGGTTGCACATGCGCAATGCAGGCATTAGGGGTCACAGTTGGGGGCCCGGGAGCCGCTCTTTCCTCTCTCCCGGTGTTGTTTCTACGGGACGCCCAGGAGCGCCGGGGGAGGGGAAGGTCCCGAGTATCATTCGCAGCTTTTCTCCGTGTCCCGAGTTGCGTTTGCCCGCCAGAAGTCTGGAGAATGAGAGAGCACGCTCCGGCAGTGTCATAACTGGCGTCGGCAGCAGATGGAATCAGCCTGGCTTACCTGCCGGACCCCGTCCTCACGTGGGGTCCATACAGACGCCCCCTAGCTGTCACGTCCAACTCTCCCACTGTGTTTGTCCAAAGCGCTAAAAGGCCATCCGCGGTCTTTTTTTCCGTCCTAGCCCCCGAGTATGAATGAGCTCACGCCTGAGCCAGTTGCAAATGGGTTTCCAGTCTGTACATAAAAGCTGCGTTTGGCTTCTTAGCAGCCGGAGAGAAATAAAACAAACGTTTGCGATGGCGGTGTTTTGGAACTGAGTGGGGAGACGGCCAGCAACACTTTTAAAGCCTTGTTTTAGATGAAAGTTTTACATTTCTGTTACTCGTTGTTGCAAAATATTTGAAAGAGAAAGAAGGAAAGACAAATACTTTTTAAAACCTTTTTTTCATCCACGATTGTGAATCGAAAAAGCGAAGTTTAATCAACTGATATTTTTCTGTGATTTAGCCTGTGTAGTTTATTGCATCGACAAATACAACCAACCGTATTAGATTTCAAAGGTGTTTCTCTTTTGCTGGTAATATATTTTTCCTTTTTTGTATCACTAATGTTAAAACACTCTTAACGTTAATTATGCTGCTGGTTTAAATGCTAAGAAAGTGTTTTAATCAGAAGGAACATAAAAAGAGGTACATATATAACGATAATACTTGACAGAAAAAACAAAAGCTGCATTACAAGCTATCAACAACAGCAGAGCTGATTATGACATGTTAGAAGTGATAAACATAACTTCTCTTCTTCTAAGCTCTCCTTTTCTTCAGACCTCACGCGGCCAGGATTATTTCTGGCTGCAAACCACTCACGGCGAGTTTGTACGCTACGAGCCCGGACAGTGACGAAGAAACATCTCAGAATATCCAGGAAGGAGCAGTCGTGTGACATGTGGTCAGTAGTTCATGTCCCATGATGATAACTACTATTTGTTGATGTGACATAAAACAAACAAGGTATTTCAAGTAAATATGCTCTGCTGTTGATCTATGCCTTTGCATTTGTGTTCTATGCATATGAGTTCACATATATTTACTCTTTGTAGTCGAAAGAGCACTGACAGTATGTGCTTAAGATCTTAAGACTTCATGAGTTTGGTTGTTTGTTTGTTGTTTGTTTGCTTGCTTGCTTTCCATTTCTTCAGAAAAGTATACTTCAGAAGCTATTCGGCGGAAAGTGTGAACATACGAGGAATACAAAGTCATGAACTTTCACTCACTCCGAAAACTAGTTTGTATGGCTTGAGAAATGTAGAAATTAATTATCATATACCACATATTACGCCAATTGTATTATTTGTTTTTGATTCTGTGAGAGAGAGATAAAGGAAGAAGAAAAAGAGAGAGAGAGAGTCAGAGAGAGATACACAGAGAGAGAGACAGATAGAGAGAGACAGATAGAGAGAGAGACAGAAAGAGAGAGAGAGAGAGAGAGAGAGAGAGGTTGACATTTCCCCGATACAGCGCAACGTATTGATTTCTTCTCTCCTCAAAAGTCATCTATAAATCTCGAAGAATTCGGCTTTAGGTCAATATTGTGGAGCCAGGTGGTTGCGGCGTTGAATGCTGCGTGGATCACAGACTTGCATTCTTGAGCAAGGCGCTTTTTTGCATTGTTTCTCCCCACCCGGGAGTAAAACGGGTACCTGTAAGGACTGAGATGGAAAAACTCGCTGTACACGCGAACTTTGACGCGTTTTTTACGCAGCCTGGGTGCATGCTCCCTTCGAAGGAGTTTTTTTTTTTTTTTGGGTTTTTTTTTCTGAGATGGTGCTGGAGGGCATAGCCTGGTTGCATGACTTCCGCAAGAGAGCTGAGGGGTGGTGCTGGAGTGCAGCCTGGTTGTCATGCTTCACCCATATGAGTGCGCTTGAGGGGTGTAGCTGGCTAGTGGTGCAAGCCTGCGTCTGCGATGCTCCCCGTTAGTGAGCCTGAAGTATGGTGCTGGGACCGTGGCATTGCCTTCTGGGTGCGTATGTCTGTCCCTAAGGATGCTGTAGATGGGTGCTGGTGTGTTCAGCCTGTGTTTGCTTATGCTCCCCAAGGAGCGCTGAGATTTCGGTGCCTGAGAGGTTTATAGCAGCCTTGGTTGCATGCTCCCGCAAGGCTAGCTTGTTTTAGAGGGTGCTGTGGATGTGGCATGCCTGGTTCTGCATGCTCGCCCAAGGATGCTGAGGTGGTGCTGGAGTGCGCTCTGGTTGCTATGCTGCCTCCCCTCAAGGAGCTGAGGATGGTTGCTGGAGTCGCGCGCCTGGTGTGTCCTGCTTTTCGCAAGGAGCTGATGTCGATGGTGTTGGAGTGCAGCGTCTGGTTGCATGCTCCCCAAGGTGAGCCGGAGATGGTGCTTGGAAGTGGCAGGCCTGGTCTAGCATGGCCTCCCCTGAAGGTAGCTGGAAGGTGGTGCTGGAGATGCATCCTGGTTGCATGCCTCCCTCTAGGAGCCGGAGAGGTGCTGGAGTGCAGCCTGGTTTGAGCATGCTCCCTAAGGATGCGGAGGTGTTTGTGCTTCGGAGTGCAGCCCTGCGTTGCCTGCTTCCCCAATGGTTAGTCGGAGCTGGTGCTGTGAGTGGCAGCCGTGGTTGCCATGCTCCCCAAGGAGCGGAGATGGTGTCTGGGCGTGCACCTCTGGTTGTCATGCTCCGGCCAAGGAGTCGATGGATTCCGGTGCTGGGTAGTGAGAACTTGTAGGGGCGCCGATGACCAGGGGGGGTATAAGTGTATGGTGTGAACGCTCCATCGTATGTAATGGTATAAGTATGCAATACTATATCAAACAAATTTCTCATTTGACTTTCTTTATGACAATTTGAAGTGTGCTTTTAATAATTAAATCCGCTGTAGCATAACAATAGACTGATTAAGCAGTCTTGTTTGTGGACTCGCAATATAAGACTTGCAATATCTCTTATATCTAGGCTAAACACTCAAATCGTTTCTGCTTGACTGGTTGCACTACTAATATAACATTGTCACTTCCGTTCACTCTCACACACTCACCGCACACACACACACAGCTATACGGATATGCCAGTCTACCCACGGGTTATATATGGCTTGTTTTTTCCGTGATTCTCCGGCCTCAATGCACAACGACTTCATCACACAGGAAGACGCTACTCCACAGTCACATCATACTACCACGTGAGTTGCATGGTCTACTTCCCAGCCAGGCGCTTGGCCCCGTTCGCTTTCTTCGCCCATTCCGTACGTCACTCTGACCTAGGCTCATCCCTCGATTGGGCAAATTCTTGAGTGTGAATCCTCTCCCGCACTGTCTCTGCTATCATCACTCCTCTCATCCTCGTCACGTCCCCCAACTCCCTCAAGTGAGTAGGCTCGTCACGGTGTGCAGTATGGGACACGCGAGCAGCTATCGCCGTCGCTTTCTGGCCTCTTGTCTCGTCTGACTCTTTCCTCGACCTTCCAAAGCAAGTCCTCTTTTAGCTGCCCCAGATCGTGCTGTAGCCTTTTCCTCGCGTCACTCGCAGGTGGTCGTCGCTTGGTCCTGCCGCGTTCCCGGTATGTCGTACACTCCCCTTGCTTTCCGTGCAGCGGGTGATCTCCGGAAGTCGGGCTAGCGACCTATAGGGCAGTGACTAAATATTAATAAATAGCGACAAATGACTGCATTCTGCCATATGTTCCTGGTCCTGCCCTCACTGCAGCCAACACACAGTTGAGTCGTTGGTAGAGCGTCGTGAGTCTGCTAGCGAAGGGTCAGGTGACTTTGCTCATAAATGTGCGTGCGGGGGTATTGGGGGGGGGAGTATGTAGAAGAGCTGGATGTACGGGTACGGGATGGGGGCTGAAGGGTGGGAGGTAGATTGGGCTGGCTGGGTGGTGGAGGAACAGAGACAAGATGATATTTAGAGAATGTACACAGAAATTGACATGCAGGGCTGGAACCAGTGCTGTAGGGGGAAACCCTAAGTAATCATCTCATATGTTGTAGTTGCTTGTCAGTTGTTAAGGGTGTGAGGTAAGGTGTTTGGTAGTGAAGTATGGATTTTCGTACTGGAACAAGAGGATGTTGAGGATCGGGTGCTCAGTTGTGAAAGATGAGTAAAAAATAACTCATGAGCACTGAACAAGAGGATTACACTAGACAAGAAGCACGAACGAAGTAGAAGAGGAAGGAGGAGGAGGAGGCAGGATTTGGGAGTGGTGAGAGATGTATGATTTAGAGAGCGAGGATTAGAGTCGGTAGAGAAGAGGTGGAGGAGTACGGAGTACGTAATGTAGCGTAGAGTGAGGAGGAGTTGAGGTAGAGAGAGAGGAGGAATTGTAGAGGAGAGAAGAGAGGGGGGATGGAGTGCGTAAGGGAAGAGTTTGGGAAGGTATGGAGGGGAAGGAGAGGGGTAAGTCGAGGCTGGTTAGGGGAGGAGGCAGAGGGTGGGAGGGGAGGGAGGTGAGAGTAGTGAGAGAGGAGCGATAGTGAGTGTAGGAGGTAGAGCGATGACGCTCTGACTCGGGATGCGCGGACGGGGGGGAAAGAGAGGAGCAGGGATGAGGAGGAGGAGGTGTAGGAGGAGGAGGAGGAGGCGGAGGATGGAGTTAGAGAGGGGAGGAATCAAAGGAGGTAAGTGCTGGTTAGGGCTACATTGGATAGAGATGAACTTCGTGTCGGAACTGACAGGAGCGGAGCTTGGGCTGGTGTCAGGGAGTTACATTAGTGAAGATCGGAGAGGGATAGAGAGTATTACATATGACATGTAAGAAGAGGCTGATAGGAGGAACTAGAAGCAAGGAAGGAGGGATAATGGAGACATAGAAGACTTACGGTATCGAGCATATGGTTGATTAGCGCTGAGGAAGAAGGAGATGGTGGGGGTGATGTGAGATAGATGGAACATGGAATAAGGAAGAGGTAGCGTGGACTTTGTTGAATGATAGGTAAGAATCTAGCGATAGGAGGGTAACATAGATAGAGAAGAGGGATTAGAGGGTTTTACTATAGAAGTAAGATGTAGGTTGTAGAGGAATCATTAGGCAGAGGAATATGGGTATATATTTGTAGTCTCTAACTATGAGCGAGTAATAATTAACGTAAGGTGTTTTAGGAAGAGCGTGGCAGCTGGGATGGGAACATAGCAAGAAGGAGGCGGATATGAGTGAACATATAAGACAGTTCCCTTTTCATATATGTATATGATGGATACGTTAGGGTGGGGAGTACGCGCTTGAGTAGAGTAATGGTATTATGATGTATTAGGTGTGGATGGACAGTTAGGGCTAAGGAACGGGATAGCAGGAACATACGGAAACCTGAAGGATGGAACTATATTTAACATCTGCCTGAGGAAGATGTCATCTATCTGAACCTCTGTCCTACATTTAATATATTCTCTATTGACCACCCATCGGACTACTTCATATGCTCTTTCATTGCTTAACCCAATTGTTAGTGCTTATATACCTATTATTCGACATCCCATTTAAGCCAGTCTCGTACGCAGGGCTCAGTAATCCGTGCATCGTTTTTCATTCCCTCTTGAAGATCTTCCTCACTCAGATCTCTCATGAGTATAC
>JAWQFJ010035587.1:0-25890 GCA_034096865.1 Theodoxus fluviatilis
TCCGAGCTGGGCGTTCCTGCACTGACCAGATAGCGACCCTCAGGATCATCATTGAACAGTCGCTGGAATGGCAGTCACCACTCTATGTCAATTTTGTGGACTTCAAGAAAGCCTTTGACATGGTGGATAGGGCAACCATTTGGAGAATCCTCAGACACTATGGCATCCCTCAGAAGATCGTCAGCGTAATCCAGAACCTCTATGAAGGCACCAGCTGCAGAGTTGTGCACAACACTGACCTGTCGCCGCCATTTGACGTCAACACCGGAGTGAGACAAGGATGTCTCCTTTCTCCTTTAATCTTCTCCCTGGTGATCGACTGGGTGATGAAGACTGTTACGGACCAACCACGGGGCATTCAGTGGACACTCACTGGCAAACTGGAAGACTTGGACTTCGCAGATGACATCGGCCTCCTGTCACACACCCATGGGCACATGCAAGCAAAGACGGAGAGGCTGCACGACATTGCCAAGACAACAGGACTGGAGATCAACGTCCCCAAGACCAAGAGCCTCCGAGTGAACGCCTCCAGGGAAGCTCCCATCACCATTGATGGTCAAGCCATAGAGGACGTCGAACGCTTCACGTACCTGGGCAGCGTGGTCAGCAAGACTGGAGGGACAGATGAAGACGTGAGAGCCAGGATAGGTAAAGCACGACACGCCTTCGTCACCCTGAAACCAGTGTGGAGAAATGAGAGCCTCAGCCGTCACACCAAACTGAGGATCTTCAACACAAATGTTAAATCTGTGCTGCTCTACGGATCTGAAACCTGGAGACATACCAAGAGCATCGGCCACAAGCTGCAAGTCTTCATCAACACCTGCCTCCGCCAGATCCTGCGTATCAGATGGCCAGAAAGAATCTCCAACAAAGAACTCTGGCAACGTACCAGGCAGGAGTCGATCGTCAACGCCATCCAAAGAAGGAAATGGAAGTGGATTGGGCACACCCTGCGCAGAAACGATGCCTGCATTCCACGCCACGCCTTGGACTGGAACCCTCAGGGTAAACGGAAGCGTGGTCGACCAGCACTGACCTGGAAAAGAATCCTACAGGCAGAGCTGAGGACAGTCCGGATGACATGGGGAGAGGCAAAGAGGGCAGCCCAAGACCGACAGAGGTGGAGACTTGCAGTGAAGGCCCTATGCTCCGACCGGAGCGAAGAGGACTAAGTCAAGTAAGTCAAAAATACTCGTGGCAGTCAATATGAAATATCGATGGTATCTATTTGTGTGCGATTTTGGAGGACGGAATATTTGATTGTGAGGTATGAGTCTGGAGTGCAATTTCTGTGTGTGGAGAATGATTTGCATTTCTCAAGATGGGACGTGTCACGTGCCATAGTGATATGGAATGCAGTTTTGTAACTTTTGTCCTCTCTCACATGTGATTGCAAACCTATCGTGATGGCAAGTTTTCTTTGGTCGGCGTTTGCGTACATATGCGTGCGTGTGTGCGTGCATCCGCGTGCATGTATGCGCATGCTTGTGTGTACGTGCCTTTGCCTGCCCTTGACAGCAAATGCAGGGTGCAAAAATTGCTCGTTAAGGTGCCCACTGATCTGTAAAAGGTAAAAGTGTGTGTGTGTGTGTGTGTGTGTGTGTGTGTGTGTGTGTTAGTGCGTGCGTATGCGCAAGCGCGCGAGAGAGAGAGCGTGCATGTGAGCTTGTTTGGGTGCTTGCATGTGTGTACACATGCGTGCACGTGCACACTAGTGGTAAAGGGCGTATGCATGTATGTGTATGTTCGTACACATGAGCGCAACATACCATAAAACCTATCCAACTACAAACAGTTTTTCAACGTGAGTCGAGTAACAAGTTTACAGCAGTGTGTGGTCGACACTGTTCTATATATGTTGCTCATTGCTCATATATGAATAGACATGATTTATGTATGGCCAAAAACTTTGTTTAGATGCGATAAACTGACGATTAAAAAAATCTTTTCAGAATGATTTATATGTAATATATACATGTATACATATCCTGTCACGACATTTGGGATCTGCAGCGCAGTTAAGAAGAAGCGTATCTGGGGACTCCTTCCTGTAGGCTACTCACACGACGGAAAAAATGTGTTGCTGAGACTCCCAGTCTGTGGAAGATGTTTCTGCTGCGCTGCCACTTCAACTGGAACCACTCCTTGCTTCTCTTGGGGCGAGCATCCTCTGGCACGTCTTCCCCACTCATCTCACTCGTATCCACCGCCATGATTGCGGAAGTGACGTCATGACAATAGAAGCACACGTGCTTCGAGAAACCCGAGCCTATAGACTTACGCTGGCTTCTTTTTAGTGCATAGGGTTTTATAGGCTCGGGTTTCTCGATGGAACGGCAATCAATTCTAAAGCTTAATAAATGAGAAATCGGACCAACATTTGCGATAATTCCTTTACCAGTCTGAATCACCTCTGGTTTCGAGACTTTCATGAAGAATTAGGTCTTGGAGTCTTACCCACAGCATGCAGTAAGGATAAGTCGCAGATGTGTTTTTTAAAAGATCTGACAGCCTGACCCAAATTTGCTTCTATTCGTAATCAAAGTCGAGTTTGGTGACGTCATCGTTAATGACCTAGAAAGATGAAGATTGCTTGAAGGCCAATACTAAACTGGAAAAATGAAAATAAACGCAGTTATTTACAGCAACAACAAAACTACGTGAAGACATCATGGATACTCAAGATAGAAGGAAGGCGAAGAAAGTCACTTGATGTTACATTGCGACTTTTCTTTCGGTCTTGATGTTCAAGCTGCACATGCTTAACCCCTGGTCATGCGAGACATTGTTTGTCCGTCCAGCAGCAGCTCCATTTCCTTGGGAGCGTGTAACCAGACCGCGAATGGTAGTGTCATAAGGTAGACTGTGGTTTGTCCTGAAACGTAGAGTGTGATCCACTTGCATATATGAATGTCATGATCTTTTCACCCGCCAAATCTTGTGATTGGACAATGCCCGCAGAGATGACTTTTCCACGCCTACTCTTGTTATCTTAACTGTGATTAGCCGGCTATAACGGTGAACGTTTCGTGAAATCTCGAACCCAAAGATTGTTGTATTTGTTGAGTGCGATTGAATACACAAACATTTTAAGATGAAAGTATCATTTGATTGGGTAATAAGGTGAAAGAAAACGATGAAAACCCAAATTTCGGGTGAAAACGTCATGTCATTCATCATTCATATGCAAGTAGGTTTCAGGATAAACCACCCTCTAGCCTATGACAGTAGCACAAGAGTTACTGTTCGCAGTTATTCAATCTCACCCTGCGTTCAAGACGACCTAGCGCTCGTCGAGCGCTCGTCGAGCCCCAAAAGTGCACTCTTCAACGACTCGTCATGACCGAGCGCTAGCCAAGATGGCTTCCACGATGCCTTCTCATCATCGCGGAGTGCGCTTCTCAACCAAATGAGCAGCTGCAGACTGGTCGTTTCTTGTGGAAGGAGGTCATTAAATAATTATGTTAAGCTGCAGCTGCGCATGAAGGCTCGGCATCGCTCGAATAGAAAATTATGTCAAAACGACAGTGCTCACTTGGTGTAAGCAATAATTTCTTGATACAACGTTACACAACAAACTAATGTAAGAAATAGAGTTGCCTCCATTGAAACTTAAAAAAATCGTCTTTCTAAAAAATGTTTTTCTCACATTTTGCCCGGTATTAATTTTAGAGCAGTCATTAAAAAGAAAAGAAAATAACAATAGCAGGCTTACTTCTTATAACTTCTCGCATAGGCTGGATAATAATCATAGGTCCAAATGTGTGCCACAGCGCATATTTGTGATGGCGACTTTCCTCCTTTACCCGAAGGCAGCCATTTTGGACTACAGGCGCAGCCTCTCCGCGGCGGGCTATTTTGTCGCTCGATGGCGCTAGCATGTACAAGTCGTTCAAGAGTCGATAGCGGTAGGCCTCTTGAACGACCTACAGATCTTCACTGGTACCCGCTAATGCTCCTGGTTGGAGAGAAAGCAATGAGCGTGTAGAACCTTCCTCTAGCTAGACACAGTTCCCGGATGATAGCAGCAGCGAAACAGAGCGCCCGGCAGCCGCAAGCAACAGCATGTAGAGTGCTCTGACAGCGAAACAGAGCGCTCGCTAGCCGCAAGCAACAGCGTGTAGAGCGCTCTGACAGCGAAACAGAGCGCTCGCTAGCCGCAAGCAACAGCATGTAGAGCGCTCTGACAGCGAAACAGAGCGCTCGCTAGCCGCAAGCAACAGCATGTAGAGCGCTCTGACAGCGAAACAGAGCGCTCGCTAGCCGCAAGCAACAGCATGTAGAGCGCTCTGACAGCGAAACAGAGCGCCCGCTAGCCGCAAGCAACAGCATGTAGAGCGCTCTGACAGCGAAACAGAGCGCCCGGTAGCAGCAAGCAACAGCATGTAGAGCGCTCTGACAGCGAAACAGAGCGCCCGGCAGCCGCAAGCAACAGCATGTAGAGCGCTCTGACAGCGAAACGAAGGACCTGAGGTAGCCATTTGACCAGCGAAGGAGGACCGACCGGCACGCCTTCGTTCTGAGGATGTTTCCTACTCGTGCCCTGGACTTCGCAGCCACTTCCAAGTCTGGTTCAGCGCTCAGTCGCTTTTCCATGAATGCCTCAGTGCGCCTAGAATGAGACCGCGGCCCAAACTCAGACGTGCGCAGCCAGGCACGCAAGGGAGACCACGGCTGTGCACAAATCAGTGGACAATGCAGTGGACAATACAGTGGACGAATAGTGGACAAATCGGCGGACAAATCAGGGGACAATACAGTGGACAATACAATGGATGATAAGGTGGAAATGATAGTGGACAAATAGTGGACAAATACTTTGGACGATGCAGTGGGCACGGTAGTGGAAAATACAGTGGTCGAAACAGTGGGCAATACAGTGATCAAAACAGTGGACGATACAGTAGTCGAAACATGGACGATACAGTGGTTGAAACAATGGACAATACAGTGATCGAAACAATGGGCAATACAGTGATCGAAACATTGGACAATACAGTGATCGAAACAATGGACAATACAGTGATCGAAACAATGGACAATACAGTGATCGAAACATTGGACTATACAGTGGTCGAAATAGTGGACAATACAGGGATCGAAACATTGTACGATACAGTGGTCGAAATGGTGGACGATACAGTGAATGATACAGTGGACAATACAGTGGAAGACAGAGTGGACGATACAGTGGACGATTTGAGTGGACAATACAGTGGACGATTGAATGGACAATACAGTGGACAATACATTGGACGATTAGATGCTTAACTCTCATTGCTTCTCCCCACCCAGGAGTAAAACCGGGTACCTGTGAGGGCAATGTTGGCAAAACGTAGTGCGATTAACCCTTGTATGCGGCCAAGCGCCAGCATCGGGTTGGAATACTCCCCAGGGAGCGGAGTTGGTGCTGGTACCTGACTGTGTGCGTCTTAAATGTCTGTCACTATGTTTGTTGTGAGGAACCAGTGAGGATTGATCAAGCTGCCCAGTGATCAGGGGATAAAGTGTAAAGCGGTTTGAGACCCAGATAAAGGGTGTAAGTCGCTATATAAAACCACACCTTTACCTTTACCTTTTTACGATTGAGTGGACAATACAGTGGTCAATACAGTGGACGATAGAGTGGACGATACAGTGGACGATAGAGTGGACGATACAGTGGACGATAGGGTGAACAATACAGTTGGCAATACATTGGACGATAGAGTGGACGATTGAGTGGACAATACAGTGGGCAATACAGTGGACGATAGGGTGGACAATATAGTGGACGATGGGGTGGACAATGCAGTGGACGATAGGGTGCACAATACAGTGGACGATAGGGTGGACAATACAGTGGACGATAGGGTGGACAATACAGTGGGCAATACAGTGGATGATAGGGTGGAAAATACAGTGAACGATAGGGTGGACAATACAGTGGACGATACAGTGGACCATAGAGTGGACAATACAGTGGACGATAGGGTGGACAATACAGTGGGCAATACAGTGGATGATAGAGTGGACAATACAGTGGACGATAGGGTGGACAATACAGTGGACGATACAGTGGACCATAGAATGGACAATACAGTGGACGATAGGGTGGACAATACAGTGGAAGATACAGTGGACAATAGGGTGGACAATACAGTGGACGATAGGGTGGACAATACAATGGACGATAGGGTGGACAATACAGTGGGCAATACAGTGAACGATAGAGTGGACAATACAGTGGACGATAGGGTGGACAATACAGTGGACGATAGGGTGGACAATACAGTGGACGATACAGTGGACCGTTTTGGCACACCGGGAAAGCTGTCAAGGATAAAGGGTTGATGTTCCTGGAGCCTCGGTTCCCTCTCCCCTTGCTGTCTGTGGGAAGTGCGTGCAGCTCGGCTCCCTCTCACCTGGCTGTCTGTGGGAAGTGCGGCAGCTGTCACTTCTCCCAGCCGCTGTCCTGACGCTGCGTGATGACATCCGCCAATGTTAGGTTCTACCCTCGGTTTGTTTGCTTGTTTGTTAGTTAGTTAGCAAAGTAAATGAAAAAGTTCGAAATGGATTCTGATGAAATTCTGGTGGAAGGTCAGGGTTTCTTCCAAGTGAGAAGCCATTACATTCTGGAGGTTATCTGCAATCTTAATCTGGAATTACGACGAAAAAGAGAAATTTTTATCGCAAATCACGTAGTGAGATGACGTTAAACTATTGATGACGTCATCGTATGCATTCGGCACTCAGAAATCGCTATCAGCCACTAAAATGAACAAACTTCGTAGCGTCAGGCCTTGATAGCGAAACATCCTGCCTGAATTATTTCTACAGACCATAGCAGAGAACGTGTGGCTTCCATGGCGAGTGCTGTCTGGTGTCCTTGATGTTACGAAACAGTTGTAGCAACTGCAGGTCCCCCACCCCAACGTTGTTCACAACACGAGTTCAGAGTGGAAGAATCGTTTGAGAAGTATATTATCTTACATTCTCTTCATATGGCCTGTCACACGAAATAAATGTTTTATGATGACCGCTTCAATGTATTGCTTTCCGATCTTCTCGCGATATCCATAATGGATGAAGAGTACATATGCTACTGTCAAGACATACCCAGTAGACTCCTGCTACTCACTCATCGTAAATATTTGCTGACGTCCTCGTGGTAGTCCAATAATACATGGAGAACAGATCTGATATTAGAGGAATCGCCCACACATGAGTACTAGCAAGTCAGTTTGCCGTCATTGATGATGGCGAGTCACTTTACGCGTCTCATCGATCCATTTGGGAACATAATTCATTTATTGATCGTTCTGCCACCCTCTTTGCAAATCTGTGGACAGTCGTTCGCCGATCATATTTCGCTTGACATGGTAATCTCATTAGTCACTTTTCCCTCATCGGGATATTCTCCTCTGTCTCTGTTTCTCTCTGTCTGTCTCTCTCTCTCTCTCTCTCTCTGTCTCTCTCTGTCTCTGTCTCTCTCTCTCTCTCTCTCTCTCTCTCTTCTCTCTCTCTGTCTCTGTCTCTCTCTGTCTGTCTGTCTCTCTCTCTCTCTCTCTGTCTGTCTCTCTGTCTGTCTCTCTCACTCTCTGTCTCTGTCTCTGTCTCTGTCTCTCTCTCTCTCTATCTCTCTCTCTCTCTCTCTCTCTCTCTCTCTCTCTCTCTCTCTCTCTCTCGCACTCAGCGGCTAGCGCTCGCGCTGGTAAGACGTGTTTGTGTCGTTCCGGCCAGTTCACACTACCGTGAATTAACAGTAGCACCATGCCAGTCGGTGGACTTCCAGCTGCCCTGGATACGCTTCTGACATCCCTGCTGATGACCGAGAAGCCTACAAGTTGGAAGGTGGACGGTGAAGGGGGCAGTGTCGTCGTCGTGTTGAGATTCAGACAGCGCGACGGTCAGCCATTGCTCACTAGCAACAAGCGTGGTTTTGGCGCAGGAAGACTCCAGCACAGAGACGACGGGACCAACAACGGGCAGAAGAACATCGACAGAGGGGTGAGCAGAGACGTTTCGAGTATATTTCGCGAACTAATTCTGTCAGAAATGATGTCGTGAAAGGAACTGTTTGTGCTCACGCTGATGAACTAAGTACTCGCTCCCAAGTGCCGGCCGATTACGTCACCACACCACCCGTGACCTCTGACCCCTCCAGCTGTAATGACATGGAAGAAGCAGCAACCTCGGCCTCCAACAAGGATTACCCTGCAGAAGAGGTACTACACCTTCCAGATGACCCTCCCGTTAGCACGGTTCTATCCCCTAGGAAAGAGGCAACGTTGGAGGACCTGCAGAAGCTGATGAGCGAGATGGCTCGGAGCATGTCCCGTACCATGCAGGAGCAAGTAAGCGCATTCGGGACTAGCCTTGCAGAGGCTTGTGATCCGGGCAAAGTGACAGAGGAGGCTCCATCGTTTCCATCTACCTCTACAGATTGCCTACACGATCCCGAGGCATCAGACAAGTGGACCTTCCTGTCGACACCTACAAGTGCACTCGGAGAAACTCGACATGTACTTCGTCCTCGATCAGCTGTTCGTCAACGCGGCAGGGATTCCGCCAGCGTAAACAAGCCCACAACGAACAGGACGTCGCCGACGCGACAGCAACCTCCACGTGTTGCACGCAGAAAATGAACATTGCGATAAATTCATCGTTTTCACGCGTGCTCGTTGCATGTGCCGAAACTGGTTGCCAGTTTTTGACGAACTATTTTTAGTGTTTTTTGTCTTTTTCCTCTTTCTTTTTTCTTTTCGTGATCGTGTTTCTTTCGCGTTTTCTCCAATGTCGTGGGCCGGTGGCCTATGCATTAAACTTATTTCGTTCGTTCGTTCGTTCTCTCGCTCTCTCTCTCTCTCTCTCTCTCTCTCTTTGACATTTTTGTCTCTCTTTATCTCTTTCCGTCTGTCTGTCCGTCCCCGTCCGTTCGCCCGTCCGTCTTTCTGTCTGTCTGTCACTCTGCTTCTCTCTGTTTATGCACGCATGTTTATAGGCGAGCCAATGAGCGTGAGTTCACGTTTTATCTGTGAGCAGAACCCATTGCCCCAAAGAAAATGATGCAGGAAGATCCAGACAAGATCAAATAGGATTTATCAAGGTGCATGATAGGTTAAGACATCTGAATGAACAACTCTTTTAATTACAAAAGAAAAAAATCTGTCGAAAACAGCACAGCAAGGAAAAGAATGATGATTACTATTTTACGGAGAGAAGCTACTTGCTAATGACCCAGGTAATTGGAAAGAGGAACCATTCTCAAGAAAACGTAATTAAAAGAACTTTTTAGAAGACTTGTGAAGACCAATAGGGATACTATTCTATTCAGAATGGAAAAAATCATACGTAACACTAACATGTTTTCCTTTTTATAGATAATAAAGAGCGAGTGTATAGTCCGTTGAATGAATCTGCATACTTTTCTGTCGAATGCACAATGTCTTCTTTTTTCAAAATCAGAATACGAAAATATTGTTAATACATAGTCTGCCTTATCACCAAGCTTAAGAATTTCATATCTATACAATCTGCACTGAAACGACACAATGGAATCGTATAGAAAACGATGGTAGCTGTGTAGCTAACAGATATTATGTTGTAGTTGCTTTTAATCCTTAACATTCCACCTACCTTTGTGCTGTGAATTTGTTGTATGTCTGTTGTTTTTTGACTAATAAAATACAAATTACAAAAACTAGCAGCATTGATTCGCACTAAAATTTGCAACACTGCATATTTACGTCATGTGCTTTTCTCCAAAACTTAAAGTTTGTTGATCGCATGATCGCATACTTTCTCAACACAGTTACCAATCAAATATTGAGATTTGTATCAAGGTTTTGAAAAATATCAGCAAAACTCTCCACACTGTTTCCATACTAAGTCTAAGTTTCTTTGTATTACGTTAACCCTGGCACATCTTAAACGAAGAACGTTACGTCCTCTTTCAAGTAAATGCGTCTCCTGGAGCGATAACAAGGGAAAGTCGAGCGTGTGTATCTTTGCAATAAATATACAGGATCTTGGTTCGATCGATGACGGGGACTTTAATGCTCGCCTCGCCTTTAGACTGGAAGTCTCTACTCTGCAGCCACCAGGTTGAGAATGGCCTGCGTTCCAACCTGGACAGAGCAAGACAACAGCGAAGTGCCAGGTTTTTGTGGTCTGGAGTTGCGGTAATCGATACTAAGAGGACTGCAGCGCAAACACTGGGCCGTCAGGGAGATACTAGTCCTTCTTTAAATCGCTCCCAGTGTTTGGAATCACCATGACAACCCACCAAAGAGCAATGAAAAAATTGTCTTGTTCATGGAAGTGCACAGGGGAAGGATCGAATAAACCCTGTAAATAAAAAGGTGGCGATGTTCTTTCCTGCACCTGATGCAAAATTCATGGGAAAATCAAGTAGTCCAGGATCTGAGGTTTTGGTGCACTTTTTAAGATCGCAGGTTGAAAAATACGGGGCAGAGAGCAGTTGGGCTTTATTTGTCATATACCCTTTTCACCACTTTATCGATCGCTACGCCTCCTTAGAATGCACGACATGCTGTGTATTGCCTGAAAATACTAACGAGACATGCAAAAAATAAACTCTAAAAATGGTAATGAAATATGATGATGATATTCCCAGCACATTTCGACGCAAGTGTAGCATAATGCAAAAAGGACTGCTTCAAGTCCGAGGCAAATTTTTTGGTCGGAAGTCGAAGTGCCCTCAGAATGATCGTGTCCCACTCACCCGATGGAAATGTGTAAAGATTGTAGAAATTCATACGTAGGAGAAAGGTCACTTCATCTGAAGGGAATGCGTTTGCCACTACAACATCTTTAGATGACACATATCATATTCATTCAGCCCAGGTCCTGGATATGGCTATATCTGTCTCTAAATGAGTTCGATACTCTTGTCATTGGAACATCGATCAGTGCATATCAAATGTGAGAGAGACTTGCACATTAGCATGAACATATTTTTTGCGAAGCCCATCTCTGTTTGGGACTCGTCAGTCATCCATTCAGATAACAAGGTATTCATTAATCATGGGAAAGACTTATCAGTAATACTATACATGTCTATCATTGATGCAAGTTGATGTAACCAATGGCAACAGCTGACATCATTGTCAACAGTCGAAGTCAGGATGGCAACGACGACGGCGGTGATAACAGACTTATGTTCGAAACACAAGACATGACGCTGTTCCCACTCGAGCTCTTGGGGGTCATGGGAACTGCTTTGGAAACACACACGCACGCACGCACGCACGCACGCACTCGTGCGCACATACACACACCCACGCACGCACGCTCACACAAACGCACAATACACATCCACGCGCACACGCACATACACACACACATACACACACAAATACACACACATACAAACACACAAACGCGGGCGCGCACACACACATTCACACACGCACACGCACATACGCACACACACACACACGTACACTCACACACACACACGCACACACGCGCGCGTGCGCACACGTACACATACACGGAAGCAACCTCTTCCTTCAACCCAGTTTTACCCTTTTCTGCTCCCTTCTTTTTTCCGCCCATCTCCCCCTTTCTCCACCCCACCGTCCATTCCCCATCCCCTCGCGATTTATAGTTTTAGGTCTCTGAAGACTGAAAGTACAGCTATATGGCTATATATTCTATCAAGGTTTCTTTCACCACTGGCCATTCACTTGACGAATCCGCATAGTTTCAGGCGTGACGAAATGCACACAAAGCCACGTATGCCCTAACGTAACATAACTGGTCCATGGGCCTCAATTGTTGTAGCCGTGGAAGAACTTCCTGGGGCAAAAGGTTGTATATTCACTGGAAGGGAAAGGCGTGTGGTCTGTCCCTCCCTTGAAGCCGGAATGATAACGCGGTTGGCCTTTGAGGGTGATGGGGAGCAGGTGCATGCGCAGTGCCAGTTCTGCTCATGGAAATTTCCCGGTTCAACCAGGTCACAGAGTTTTAGTTGAATGACCCAGATCACGGCGTCCCACATAAATAGCTTTGCCTTACATGCAAAGCTCTTTTGCTTTGACCGGAAGTTGAAGGTTGGTGTGTGCTTGCCTTCGATCTTCTGGTCAGGTCCAAACCGGGACGAAAGTAGCCTAGAACAACAGAGCAACGGGTTTGGAAGCTCAAGTTGCTGCATACTCGTACTAAAAGTATTCGGTATTATGTGGTCAGACTGTGGCACGAGGTA
The DNA here is from genome assembly GCA_034096865.1 of Theodoxus fluviatilis. NCBI lineage: Eukaryota > Metazoa > Mollusca > Gastropoda > Cycloneritida > Neritidae > Theodoxus > Theodoxus fluviatilis. Next base: position 12,218 of record JAWQFJ010035587.1, read on the forward strand.
ACAAACTCGACCTTGTTCGTTGTCACTTTTACGTGATCAAAACATGGGCACATTTCGCCTGAACTGAGATGGTCACATCACCAGATCAACGCTTTCTGCCTTCTCCCATTTGGTCCTTACGTGGAACCCGAAGGGCTGGAGACATTGAAAGTGCCCACTGACGAACAGGCAACAGATTTTGGACACGGAGCATCGAACTGTCCACAGACTCAGAACCAGTGCACTGACGTGGGGTGTGGACGGGCACGCTGAATGGGGTTTGCCTGCTTCGTGCAATGTTTAAAAGGAAAAGGGCTAATTTTTTCTATTGAAAAACAGCAATGGAAATATGTTCAGACTGCACGTCTTGTTTGAAACACATTTGTGCGTGCATGCGTGCGCGTGTGTGTGTGTTTTCGTGTGTGTGCGTGTGTGTTCGTGTGTGTGTGTGTGTGTGTGTGTGTGTGTGTGTGAAAAAAGCGAAACTTTGTGTTAAAAGCCGATTTTTGAGCTCTGAAGATCACGTGACTTTCTCGCTGCCGTGACGTAAATGCGGGTTCACACCTTTCGAGCGGTGCACGTCCAGACAGCCAGATGGCGGTGTTTGCAGCTTCTTCAAACGCTGCTTGTCTGTTGCGTTGCTGGACATTGTAACCACGGGAGCGGGACGAAAGTCAGCATGAGTGCATTACCGTTCAATTGGCTTGACATGCTGAGGAAATAGAATAAATTTGTACAGCGCACGCGGAAAGGTTTCAGAATGGCTGAGAACAGGTCTCTCGATATGGTGTGACCAGAGTTACATGAACTGCCTGGATTTAAGTCTGAGTCATTTGTAACAAACTCAAAGTCGATATCACCCTCATGTTCACTCCCGGCATCTGCTGCAAATGTTTCAGATGATCTATAATGCTAAACGCGCAGCCGATATTTCTTAACTCGCGGTCTACCTCGTGTTTACCTCGCGCATCATCCCCGGCGTGACGTAGTAGGCAGGCGTCACGGAGACAAGATGGCATCTTTTGACTTGTTAATTAGATAGGAAAGTGTTTAATAGTTGAAATTATTTTGCAGTAGTCGGTATTTTCAAGTAAACAGTCGTTTTCTTGAAAATATCCTCGAATATTGTATCAAAACCACTCTCAACTTAGCACTTTTTCTTTCTCATCGGAGCATCAAAGCCTGCATGTAGTCGATATGAACTTACTTTTCTCTGAACGGCTTAACCTCGTGCGTGGGAAATATTCTTCAGGAATTGGATGGTTGCTAGAGTTTGCAAAAGAATGTCTAAATGTCTGAAAATGCACACTTCCCGTTTCTTAGACTGTTTAACACACGACATCGCGATTGTCACCTCGCAGAACAACTGAGATTTACCTTGCTAACGCCAAAGATACACTTTGTAAATTACACCTCTTAGGCGTGCAAAGCAGTATTAGTGCTGGCGCTTAAAAATTCGACCTCACTTTTGTAAACGGACAGCAGGCGGTAGAGCTAACAAAAACTGTCCATCCGTTTGGAAAGCACTGGACAAGCACGATTTTGAAGAGGCCGCCCTTTCTGCAATCTGCGGCACTATTCATGCACGCTGCAGTGTAAATGTCGCAGTTTTGATAACATATCTGTCACTATCGACCCTGATGGTTCATTTTGTTAGTGAGGGTATGCGTGCGTTGTGTACGTGAGTTGAGTGTGCTCGTTTTGTGTGTGCGCGGGTGCATGCTTACAGGTGGTTGCACGCATAATTTTCATCTTTGTGCACATGATTGTGAGTCACCCAAAACCATTCTGATCATACTTTATGGATCAGTCTACGAGACAAAACCAAGGTTCTGTTTCAAGAATGTGCAGTACACCAATGGGCATATGTTTCATCCCTCCAGGTTTACTGGAGGTCCTCACAGCTTTATCTGTCTGTGTGTGTGTGTGTGTGTGTGTGTGTGTGTGTGTGTGTGTGTGTGTGTGTGTGTGTGTGTGTGTGTGTGAGTGTGTTTGTGTGTGTGTGTGTGTGTGTGTGTGTGTGTGTGTGTGAGTCTGTCAGTCCCGACCTAACGGCTAATATCTCAAAAACTACTGGACGGATTTTCTTGATATTTTGCACACTTACTGGAAGTTAGGTCCGATTGAATGTGTCAAGTTTTCAGAATCAAGGTTTGAAAAAAGTGACTTTGTTACGTGTTGGTGTTGCAAAGAAGGCAAGGGACGGAACCTCCGAGAGAAGCCATACCCAGAGAGGCTCAGAGCACTGAAACCTCCCACCCTGGAGCACAGCCGCAAAAGAGGGGACATGATAGAGGTATACAAATACTTGCATGGCTACTACGACGTGCAGCAACCAACCTTCACTCTGTCCAACTACAAAGACCTGCGTGGAAACTCCCTGAAGCTCCAGAAAGACAGATTCAGGCTGAACATTAGAGGGAACTTCTTCTCTCAGCGTGTGGTCACAACCTGGAACAGCCTTCCGGACTCTGTGGTCACAACCCCCTCAATGAATGCCTTTAAAAGCAGGTTAGACATTTTCTGGAAAGACATTCCCTCCCTCTACGCACCAGAATGCCAGAACATGTAGACACTTGTAAGCACTAGCGCTAAACCCTCCGCCACACATTGCCACTAAGTCGAAATAGACATGGTCATATTATTATTAATGGACCAATGAACAGGCCTCTGAAGAGGCCTCAAATGTCGACAACGTCAAGTCAAGTCAAGACTCAAGAGAAGTTTTGGCATGTGTGACGTGATCATTTGACGTCGAATAACGTGACATAATTTCGAGGAGATTGGACATTGGTGAAGGAGAAAGAAGAATTTTTTATCCCTCCAATGCCAAAACCTGGAGGTTCAGCGCCAGCGGTTTTTATTATTGAACACATCCTTTCTGCAGCGGAAGAAGCATATGTCGCCATTTGATAAAATGGTCGGAAATCGATTTTGCCTAAGGGGCACATTGCAGCAGCATTTGAGATGGATCAGGAAAGCTTGTTAAGCCCTGTTCCCAAAATACCAACACTCGGTGACTTTTTCAAAGGCCTGTGTCATTTCATCCTTTCAGTTCGCGCACTGCTATTCACAAACGGAGACTGCACACAAAACACCCCGCAGTGACGGACGCATCGATGTACGCAGGACGCGACACTCGAAATTATTTTCTGTCGACTTTTATGTCGGTTGCAGTCTTATGTGTAAGGTCATTGTGTTGTTTGCGGTGTTATTTTTATCTATTTGTAGAATGCCTTTTCACAGCACTTTCAAAGAGTCAGGCTTGCCGACGGTGAAGACCCCGCAGGCGAAGGATAAGCATGGGTAGAGAGGCTGTGAAGTGATGAATCCGCCATGAAAGAGATCCTTTACAAAATAGACACCCACATAGAAAACCTGCGCTGTTTGAAATATTCAATATATTGACGAAGGGGCTGGCAACGTGAATATTGTTGTAGAGTCTAAATGTAATCACGACATTTTCAGCCACTTGAATGCTAGCAGGCAAATAGACTGACGTTACTTCTTTCCATAAAACCTACCTTTCATGCTAGCTGGTTTTGTCCTGGGCTGCTGTGAGTTTTACGAAGGTCTTTGTGTCAAATAGTTACAAGAAAAATAGCGACATCCTTTGTTCCCCTGCAAAGATCCACAGCTATTGATTGCTCAAAATCATGCCACGCCTCACAGCCTTTTTTTTTCAGGGAAAACCTTCAAACGCTGTTTAAACCCTGTAGTTAAGGCAGACGTTACGCCGTCGTTTCGCGGCTGGTAGATGTGGAATTTGATGCTGCATAGATCCTAGAACAGTAAGCTTGGGCATATTGGTACAAGCTTTACTCCTAGGGGTTAGTGTTCGCACTGATCCAAATATATTTATGGAGTGGTTTGGGCAAAGTGGTTCACTCACATTGCTTTCATCCATACAGAAGCTACGGATTACTTACATGGCAATGAGGCAGCAAGAGTTGCAATAGTTCCTGAAGAGGGGGATTGCTCCTGCATAGCTACCACATCTTGTGAATGTTGTAAGGAACTTGTAGCCGATTGACGAATCAATCCAGTGGGCATTCTATAGAATATAGAAATCTTTGCAACGAGAGCGTTGGTTGCGTAGTGCCTTTACAACACAAAGCCTCTAACCCCGCTAGAAAGTTTTGTCTCTGTTTCCAGGAAAGACTTTCCATGCAAGGCAGTGCATGCCTGGCAACTCAGATAATATTGTCTGCTGGGTTTCGGTACCCGCCCCTGAGCGAACTTCGAGGTGACCCAGCGTCACTGTGACGTAGTGAGTCAATGCAGAATTCAGTGAGCCCCGGCAACGCGAAATTCCTTGCTGCAAGTCCGCTGCAGCGTTGCGCCACTGGGACTTCGTGCATTGCCGCAAAACAAGAAAGGTGTGCTGCGAACGAAACTCTAGCAAAGTGCCAGAACCTGCAACAACTTGCATATTGGATTCTGCATTTCGTAGTTATTCTATTATCTATAGCGAAAATATTGACCACCATGCTTATACTGGACGAAATACTGCGGAGAGGATTGTCCATGTTGCAAGTACATCGCGTCGAGGCACAATAGTCTAATTAGCCGGCAGGTAGGGAATGTCGCTTTGGGCCTTCGTATAAAATCTCATCAATCCTTCCCGGTGGTGCCAGTCTGCGCAGTCGAGGTAATTATACCTTTCGCGCTTCGATCCGTCAATCGATTACATTTGGTCGATCAAGCCAGTCGGCGCTCATGCGGGGAAACTTTCCAGGGAGAAAGAGGCGTTTATAACGCGATCGATGTCGCGTGGTCTCGAAGTGGACACAGTCCATCAATCGCTGTGGCTGTTTTGAATGCGTCAGTGGCTGATGGCTTCTAAGTGCGTCTATAACGACGCAGAAGGTGTCATTGGAAAGTGGGGGGGAAGAAATGGCGGGAAACACGGGGTCTGGATACATGGAGGTGGAGGCTGGAGTGGATGTTTGAGTGCATGAGGTCCTCCCTTTCCCTCTTGACGTTCCAAGACGTCAGACCAGTCCTGCCTCAGATGTGGGTGCACCACACCGACAGCACTGACAGCACTGACCGCACTGACACCACTGACCGCACTGATCGCACTGTCAGCACTGACCGCACTGACAGCACTGACCGCACTGACAGCACTGACCGTTCTGACAGCACTGACCGTACTCACAGGAATGACCGCACTGACAGCACTGACAGCACTGACCGCACTGACAGCACTGACCGCACTGACACCACTGACCGCACTGACACCACTGACCGCACTGACCGCACTGACAGCACTGACAGCACTGACCGCACTGACCGCACTGACCGCACTGACAGCACTGACAGCACTGACCGCACTGACACCACTGACCGCACTGACAGCACTGACCGCACTGACACCACTGACCGCACTGAACGCACTGACACCACTGACCGCACTGACACCACTGACCGCACTGACCGCACTGACACCACTGACCGCACTGACAGCACTGACCGCACTGACACCACTGACCGCACTGACCGCACTGACCGCACTGACCGCACTGACAGCACTGACCGCACTGACAGCACTGACCGCACTGACAGTACCGACTGTGTGTGCTCTTTGCTGGTGTCCACATCAGAACATACATTCTAGGCCGATGTTCTTTTACGTCAAGTTGAGTCTATTTTACCTTTTTAATCCAGTGTTTAAATATTGAAATAAAAAGATAGTATAGATGAGATGGAAAAGGAGCAGATAGGTTATAGTTTGTGATCTGAAACAATGTTGGGTTATTTCACTGGTGTTTTCAATTCCTCTGCGGACACTTTTAACTTATTAACCATTTCAGCACATGTGTCCCTGTCCTGATTCCGCTTCCGAAATACTCTGAACTTTGTCTGTTTTAGCCCCTCCTGAGAGTCTTTAAGGATCACATAAAGTCAACAACACTAAGCTCCAAAGAGCTGTTCAGATTTTTAAAGCTGCTTAACATGTATCAAGGATCATTAGAGTTAACCTATTTCTAAATAATGTCTGCTGAATCCAGCTACGAGAGTACCATGTTTCCCTGCTTGATGGGTGTGGAAAAACGGCAGTGTAGGATAGCCATTACTTGCCACTTTGAGGAAGTTCCGCAGTGCTTGTGCGAATACACAGTGATTTAAAGCTGTGGTTTAAAGTTTCCACGGCTGAGTGATACTTATGATTGTGCCATTGATAATATCTTCACGTCATGGTCTTTTAAGGCGTTCGAATTAGACGTGGCCTATTTTCGGGCAAAACTAGCAGCAGTCGAAGTGGAGTTTTCGCATAAAATGTTTTTTCTGGATTGAAAGTTAAAGATTTGCAGATAAAGTATTAAGGGTTGCAATCTGAACAGCGGTTGCAAAAATCCTTGCCAATCGTCAAACATGTAGGCGCACATTGGTAGGTATACGATGCATGTAAAGATTACACAAGTAACTACCTTCATCAATGGTGAAGTCACCCAAAGTACGCAACAAAGTGCAGACATATTCTGCTTCTCTGGAAAGCGACGCTGTTTTGGGAATGTAAAAAATATTGACATTTGCGCAATTTGTCAATAATCTGAAACAACAAAAGAACGCAGAATCATAAATGCCGAATAACTTAAAAACTCTTGCATTTCATAACATTCATGAGAAATTATGCTGATCCTGACTGGTAACATCGAGAAGTGATATGTTGCAAATAATCGCGCAGCATAAGGACTTAATTGGCTGACATTAACAACAGCTGCCCTTCATGACTATAGTTCAACGCTGCTGGGAATTATCTTCCATTCATTAACACATTTGTTTAGAGGTATAAGCCGTAAACCAAAGATTATAGGTTACACAAAGATAGTTCATTAGCTCATTGTTGTGAGGATCGAGACACGTTGCGCCCCCAAGCGTCCAGAAATATGTGTGAATCTAGGGAAGTAATCACACCGCTTATCGACACGTAAAATTGCTTGTTTCTCGACGCGCTTCTGATGATTCCGATCATGTTTGTGAATAAATTTACAATGTAATGTGTAATAAAATGATTTGCTGCAATAATGGGGGTGTTTTGGCTTTGTTTTTTGTAGCAGGCGTTGTGAAATCGAACGCGACCTAGATCTACATGGTATGGTTTGAATGGGAACGATCTATTTTTCAATATTATCGAAGAATGCAAGCTTGTTTATCAACGTATACACCCCTGTGGAATATCTTTAGGAAATGCAAAGCAATACATACCTGTCAAGAAGGTGATTTGCTGCCAGAAAGTCATTCGATTAAGTGAATTCAGTTGCCGTTTCGACAAAGATTATAGTTACAATCAAGCGTTGCCCTGCGACCTGCATTTCGATTGTTAAAAAGTAGGAGCTTTCAATACCTTTTGATGCATTCAACATACAGCTTTGATAAATTAATGCTGTTCATGGCTTACATTTTCTTTGGATGGGTTTCTAGTATCCCAAAATATAGCTTTTTCTGTGCGGAAACTGGAAAGAGCCCCGCCATTGAATTGCGCAAAGAGTAGACATAAACGCCATATCTACACGAAAGCAGTCCTCTGATTGGTTCCCTGAATAGAATCCTCCAATCAGCAGGCAGCTTTTTTCGCCGTCTTGTCGCTAAGCGGTGTGATTACTTCCCCTTGATTCACCCCTAATACTCGCCGCTAGGTGCAGCGGCTTGTAACTTTATATAGCAAAAGCTCGGCATGAGCTATCTTTGTGTAATCTATAATATTTGCGTAAACTTCGTAGCGTTGTTGTCGTCGATGTTGTAGCCAGTGGTGCTCCTGCTTCTAGGTGGTTTCTATGCGCGTGATTCGCAACCAAGTCTTCTTTTATATCTTCAAACATTTTCTGCCTGTCTGGGAATTACTTTCGCCGAAAGACCATTTTGCTTTGCCAGAACAACCCCCCCCCCCCCCCCCCCAAAAAAATCCAAAAAAAATCGACAATCTCCCTTTGTCTCTTCTCTTGAACGACAAAGTTTTGTTCGAGAACGACAAATTCAACAACTTCGTCGAAATTAACCCAACGCCTCCCCGAAATCTTAAACGGTTAAAAACCTTCTTTGGTGTCTCCTTTTTCGTTGACAAATGAGTTCTTGGTATATTGGATGAGTTTTTTTACTACAACAATGCGTGTGAAAAAACAGGTATAAGAAAGTTGACTAGTTAATCTTAGTCAAAGCCGTAAATATTTGAATGCTCTTTGAAAAGAACGTGTTTTGCTTTGACAAGGCATATAAATGAGTAATCGCAATGATGCATATACCAATAGTTATTCGTGATAAATATTGCTTTCATGAGCACGTTAAGATCAGGATTGACTTAAGGAAGAGACAAATGTGATCTTTTATAAATATCTTCCTTCACAGCTGAAACATTTTTTTCGTGTCGTAAACAGTATCATACTGTGTATTCTGAACTGCTAATAAGTCCTCTTCACAACTTTACTTTTTCTTTGAATTTCAACATTCTGTAAAACTGAAAGAAGAAAATGTTAGATGTGAGGTATGGCGGTAAAGCGTTTTTGGTAAAGTCCAACAAAACTCAGAGGCTTATTAGAATCGAGTAGGCGAACTCTGCTCATTCCAAAACACTGTAACAACCAAATGTCGCCAATGGTAAAAACAACTGCAAGGCGAGGTTGCCATCTCAAGATCCTGCGTGTTGACTTTCCATTAGGACCTACAACCTACAGGGTACACCGTGACATGCCATGCTTCCCGCCTTTTTGCTAACGTCATGGGGTTTCAGCCAATCGCAGAGTTTCTCGCCGTTCCCTTCTTATCCAGTATGCATCGTCAGCCTCGAGCGGCAAGGCCTGCCGCTGTTATCTTGAAATTGCAGTCACGATACAGGGATCGTTGTACTCGTGGCAGGGAGGGCGTCAAGTGCCGAATGATGAAGCCGTGCACACTGTTTTTAGTGCGTGTGGAAAGAGGCAGACGTGGTTTCAGTGTTTGATCCCAGTGAAAATAACCCGTGCGTGTGCGTGATAGATGCCGCAATAATTGTTGTTATGGGGAATGAAATAGTGTTACAATGGGAAATTGCGTTGAATCTAGACGGTGAAAAAATGCATACATGTTTCCAGCAATTTCCCTTTACCCCCAATCCGTGTGTATCATTTGGATCACGAGCGTGTATGCAACAAGATGCATCGATCGATCGATTGATTGACTGATAAAAATGAATAATTGACTGCGTGGCTGGTTGTTCGTCCGTTGGTTGGTTGGTTGATTGATGGAGAGAAAGAAAAAAGAAAGAAAGATATCGAGAAAGAATAAATATGAAAGAAAGAAAGAAAGAAAGAAAGAAAGATAGATAGATAGATAGATAGATAGATAGATAGATAGATAGATATAGATAGATAGATAGATAGATAGATAGATAGATAGATAGATAGATAGATAGATAGATAGATAGATAGATAGATAGATAGATAGATAGATAGATAGATAGATAGATAGATAGATAGATAGATAGATAGATAGATAGATATATATAGATAGATAGATAGATAGATAGATAGATAGATAGATAGATAGATAGATAGATAGATAGATAGATAGATAGATAGATAGATAGATAGATAGATAGATAGATAGATAGATAGATAGATAGATAGATAGATAGATAGATAGATAGATAGATAGATAGATAGATAGATAGATAGATAGATAGATAGATAGATAGATAGATAGATAGATAGATAGATAGATAGATAGATAGATAGATAGATAGATAGATAGATAGATAGATAGATAGATAGATAGATAGATAGATAGATAGATAGATAGATAGATAGATAGATAGATAGATAGATAGATAGATAGATGGAGAGAGGGAGGGAGGGAGGGACGGACGGACGGACGGATGCACAGATAGATTGACTGATTTACTGATTGAGTGAGTGACTGAGTGAGTAAGTGGTTGAGTAGCAAGTCAGTAACTCACTCACTCAATCAGTAAATTACTCAGTCACCAGTCAGCCGATAGTGAATTATTATAACACTGAATCTATGACGAAGTTGATAACTGACCGACTGACTGACTGACTGAACTATTGATGGCTGACTGACTGACTGGCCAATGGACCGACTGTCCGATTAACTGACTGACTTACTGTATCAGCAGGGAGGTAGGCAGAAACACTACCTGGCATATAGACGTATGGCAGCTGTCGGACACGTGCTTACAGTCCATTTGGGTGTGACTCAAAGTAATAGCGTTTCTAGAGAGAAAAAGTACTAGAGGCAAAACAACGGGAAGGATATTAACCCTCCCTGGCTGACACCCACTGAACATTGACGATAAACAGCTTGACCTAGTCCGGACTGGTAGGATTACAGAACAGCGCGCGATGCTAGTATGCTGACTGGTTGGCGAATGCTAGTATGCTGGCTGGTTGGCGAATGCTAGTATGCTGACTGGTTGGCGAATGCTAGTATGCTGACTGGTTGGCGAATGCTACGCCAGTTGACCAGAAACCGCCTTCCATTGATCCCAGTAGCACACTAGAGGCGTGGCTTCGCCAAGGTAGGGGTGGGGTTGAGGCTGGGGGCTTGTGGGTAAGGGGGTTTGGAGTGAGAACTGTTTTCACATTACGGGGAGGTTCCACTCTGGCTCCCGGCAAACTGCTAAGTCCCGCACTCCGTCATCGACAACCACACGGATCGCTTCGTCAGGAGTCTGCCGGCAGATGCTGGAAAGAACTCGGGGAGACAGGACGCTTGTTAGCAGACTTTGCTCTAGCGGCACGCTTTGATGTGACTCTCGCCTGAAGTTGTCCTGTTCAGCTTCCCGCCAAGCCAGCCAAGCGTAGCACTCCTGGTCCAAGAAGACAGCTGCGTGTCAAAGACTGACGTCTCCATTGCACGGACATCTGGCCAGCCTGGAAGATGGCGGCGTGGCGTGGAAGTGACCGGTCCTCAGTGAAGATTGCTCTGATGGCACTGCTGTTTGCAGGTGAGGTCGATAGTTACCTTGAAGGCAACCAACTCAACGATGACAAAGATGCCATTGCCATTATGATACTGTCTTTCTGTCTATCGACATGCTTGTTTATGTGCTTCTTTGTCTATCTGCCCCTCCCTTAGATTGTGTGTGTGTGTGTGTGTGTGTGTGTGTGTGTGTGTGTGTGTGTATGTGTGTGTGTGTGTGTGTGTGTACGCGCGTGCGTGCGGGCGCGCGCGCGCATTTTTTGGTGCCCTTTTGCCTGCCTGCTCGTTTGTGACTGTCTGTCCGTCCGTCCGTCCGTCCGTCCGTCCGTCCGTCCGTCTGTCTGTCTGTCTGTCTGTCTGTCTGTCTGTCTGTCTGTCTGTCTGTCTGTCTGTCTGTCTGTCTGTCTGTCTGTCTGTCTGTCCCTCCGTTCGTCCGTCAGTCCGTCCGTCCGTCTGTCTGTCTGTCTGTCTGTGCCTGGGTCTTTCTGTCTGTGCCTGTCCGTGTGTCTGTCTCTCCGTACATCTGTCCGTCCGTCTGTCTGTCCGTCAATCCGTCCGTCCGTCCGTCTGTCCGTCTGTCTGTCTGTCTGTCTGTCTGTCTGCCTGTCTGTCTGTCTGTCTGTCTGTCTGTCTGTCTGTCTGTGGGTGTCTGTCTGTCTGTCTGTCTGTCTGTCTGACTAAAAAACGTACGTGATATTCTTGTGTGAGTTTGCGCCACGTGCGGTCGCTCAAACCGCACACCGTAGCTTGGTGAGGACAAGGCGTTGGGTGTCTCGAGTGCTGTCTCAGACTCAGGCAAGCTTGCGGCATGGCTGTAGGTGGTCGCGCCTCGATTCTCTCGCACAGTTTGGCACTTTCGCCTCACAGTTGCTCTGTTTTACTCCTGGATGGGAAGAAACAACGCGAGTTCATCAGCGTGTTCAGGAATGCAACTCTGTCATCCGTATTTCCTCCAACGCCGCCTCTGTATCGTGCAAGCAACAGCGGGTTGAGTGCTTGAACACTTTCAGGCAGAGCCCGGCTGTCTCCTTCTCTTTTAGTCTTTCTGTCTGTCTGTCTGCCTGCCTGTCTGTTACTGTGTATGTATGTTTGTATGCCTAGCTGTCTGCGTGTGTGTCTGCGTGTGTGTCTGTGTGTGTGTCGGTCTGTCCCTGTCTCTCTGTCTGTTTCTCTGTCCCTGTCTCTTTTTCTCTCTGTCTTGCCCTAAGAACCAAAAGAGGCTGCCGATGGGTTATGGCATCCATCTGTACTCACTTGTAATACTGTCGTTAATCAAATTTGAGCGTCTTGCAATGAACTGAATCTTTGTTATCTGGCAGTGTTCTCGCAAGTATTATCTTTCTCAGTAGTCAGTTCAAGACTATTATGCGACCATAAACCTTCATAACATGATGGTCTGCGTGCATAATAATTAAAAATGCTGCCGAGCCTTCCCTGACCTTAACTGCATTTCCTATAAATAGCAACGAGTATCATCCTCCACATATGCTTTTATTCGATGAAGTTTTCATCCATAAATGCCTTTGCGGGTCGATCTGTAGGACTGGCATCTTTGAGAGTCTTTCTTTCACATAATAATTCCTTAAACCAAAGCGAAACCTCTATTTATGAAAGACAAGATCACACCAGAGCAAAATCTCCTCGTTTCAGACACTCACTCTGGCTCGAAACCAAACTGAACCACAAAGAAGTCACCGTGCCGAAATGGTCTTAGTCGATTCCATGCTTTACAATGATTGACTGGCACGGGTAGTTGGACGTCCGCGAGATCTTTCACTGAAATGGACCATAGAAACAAGCCACAGGAGTGTTTTGAAAGATCGCAATTTGGTGATGTATCTCACGGTAAATTTTATGCATGCAACCATGTTATTCTTTAAAGGGTCAGAGTGCGCATTGCATATTAGCCCAGATTATTGTCACCTAGTTAGCGTTGCCAAATAGAATGTGTTGCTTGACGGCTAGAGCGTAAGGTTTAACGCAGTTTGAAGTTCCAGAGGGTGTGATTGTCACAGTTTCCATACCAGAATGTACGCTGTCAGTGCTTGCTTGCTCTGTGTAGACGAGCCACGAATGCCTAGTTGAGAATGCAACCTACTTTGGTTTTCCAAACTAATGGAGCTGAAATCTACAAAGTCTCTGGAACGCCATTCCAAGCGCCCCATCACACTGAAGGCAGGATGGTGTCGGGAGGAGACGGAGGACTGAACTGAACTGAACTGAACTGAACTGAACTGAACTGAACTGAACTGAACTGAACTGAACTGAACTGAACTGAACTGAACTGGACTGAAATGAAACGAACTGAAATGAAGTGAAATGAATGTTATTGAGAAGCCCATCGGTTCAATTCGAATATAATCACATGATAGTGTGATGGTGGTTGTGGGGATGAGTGGGGGTTCACAGTGGTGTTTTTGACACACACTCTCGTATCAAGAGGACAACGCCGATCCCTTTTGTAATGGGTACCTATTTATCCAGCCCTGACAACGCTTCGCCGTAGATTCAATCTCCATTTTGACCAACCGCCCAAGTCCGAGTTCTTTCATGGGCAGCGTCACAATATGACATCACAAAACTGATGATGTAACGTTCGCAGAAACAATTCCGGACAACCCGCGCAAAGCACGAGCAACAAATGGCAATACAATCAAACAAGAAAATGCGAAAAAGTGTTTTCCCTCCTACTTTGTGTTTCCGCTACCGCATCGCGAAGTACCGGGATAACACGCAGCAGGCTCAGTTGAACGTCAAGGGTCAGGTCTGATTAC